>OZ035845.1:19431722-19663416 GCA_964034765.1 Knipowitschia caucasica | reverse complement strand
CTCTCTCTATGTACAGTATATAACTCCTGTCTATATGTACAGTATATAACTCCTGTCCTATATGTACAGTATATAACTCCTGTCTATATGTACAGTATATAACTCCTGTCTATATGTACAGTATATAACTCCTGTCTATATGTACAGTATATAACTCCTGTCCTATATGTACAGCTAGTTAAGAAACATAGCCACTACTTATTTTGAATTGCGTATATTGTGTGTGCTCTTACCACCTGTCTGTGCGCTGCAACAACGACATTTCCCCACTGTGGGCCGAGTAAAGGAACTCTTATCTTAAAACATAAACTACATTTACTCGTATGACTATGTTTTGTTAATAAAGAATTGAATTGAGTTGAATTTAGTAAACTAGCTCCTGCAGCACTGTACACAGAACACACATAGAAAGTTCGAGAGGTCAGAGGTCACATTTTTTTCACAGTAGCCAATGAAAATCCACCAACCAACTATAGCAACACATATATTAAACTAAAATACCACAAATCACATTATTGCGTATTCCTATATGTTTTCTTCTCTATTTAGAATCAGAGCGAGAAAGCTGAGGAGGCTGGATGTGTGGAAAACAGTTTTGTTATGTTCTGGCAGAATAGAGCAGAGTTAAAAATAGTTGCTGAGACTTTATCGACTCGCAGCCAATATCTTTCTTTTCAACTCATCAAGGCGACTTGTCCCGGTGCTTTGTCTTTCCCCGATTTAAAACCCGGGTCAGAAGAGACGAGAAAACCAGAGTGCAGGCGTCCATTCTGAAATCAATATGTAATGTATGTCTGGTGCATATTGGAAGAGATGGTTGTTTCTCTGCCTGCTTCTACGTGTCGGCCTCACAATTCAAAAGAGTAGATTATAGATAAAACAGGGACAAGTCAAATACATCAGAGGACAAAACAACAAATTTGCAACAAGGTCTGAGGTCCGGACTGGTTCAATGTTTATTAAATCATAGTAAAAGGATGCATATAACTTTTTGAACCGAGACCTGACAAAGTGGACCGTATTTTATATTAAGATTAAATGAATAATCCCATATTTTTGTATGGCTCTGTCAGGCTCACAGATAAAAACAAACTTCCTTCAAAGAGAAAACATGTCCGGAATATTAAATAAAAACAATCCAATATTTTCTCATGGCTCTGCGCGGACCGGTTCTATTACTAGTCAAATATCATCCCGGGGGACAAGATTGTTCATTTGCGGGCCGTAACTGGCCCCCGGGCCTCGACTTTCACACCCAGGATGTAGCCTTCAGTGGAGAAATGTCATTGTTGCACATTGCAGCAGAATAAAAGGAGGAAAGAAGAGAACTCAGGTTTCACACATCTAACAGAATTATTATTTAAGATCATAGATAAGATCAAATGATCAGATAAGTCGCTTGTGTATACAACCTATACCAGCATCAGAAAGTATTTACAGATGTTTATATTGTACTTTAGCAGAGTAAACAATAGTAGAAAAAGCAGCAGGTAAAATGAACAGTGAATTATCAGACGAATAGATTATATAATGATGTAGTAATAATATATTTTAGCAGGTAAAGTAACCAGTGTGTTATCAGAGCAGGTGACTGTCTACAGACTCAGCAGTTCTCATCGTACAGTCTGACAGCAGCAGGAAGTAAACAGCCGGAGCCTCTCCATCACACAGCGAGGGTGAGTAAGTCTGAATCATAACAAAAATGTGAAAATGTATACTATAGGACGCCATTTTACGCAGTTTGAAGACACAGACCTTTCCCGAAGCTTACCTCGTCCCGACAACGTACCCCGGGCCATTTTTTTGGGCGCACGGTACAGGCCTGGTGCAAAGGTGAAGATGGAGAACAAAAAGGAGTCGGCGTGCCAGAGGAAGAAGAGGAGGCGAAAAGAGGAGGTGAGGGCAATGAGCTGCATTCAATGCCATCTGACAGGTCCAGCTGGGAGTGTGCCCACCCTGCAGCACCGCAAAAACCCCTCAATATGGACGCCAATTACTGCTGCCCGTGCGACCGTGACACGGCGACATCATCGGACCTACTCTCCCTCTCCATCTTTCCACCGGCCCTCCCTTCCCAATCTCACCTAAAAAAAGAATTAGATAGATATACATAGATTTTCCTACCATCTGTGCGAGACTGACGGCAACGCAAAACTCACACACACAAACAACACTAAAGGACTTCATTGTCAGACATTTTGGATGGCGGGAAATAGTACAAACATGGGCTATTGTTCGACAGATGCGGAGGAATTCGGCCCCATGTTTTTACGCAGTCCTGGGCGTGGTGTTGGAGTTGGCAGTGTCAGAATAGAGAGACAGCAGCGTGGCAACACAGGAAGGCGCTGGCACGGTCCTCACGGTGGCTGCTGCAGTGGAGGTGGGCCCAAATTTAGCAAAATGAATGGGCTTTGATATTTTTTGCGTGCGTAGTGTCTTTAATGATCACAAGCAAACCCAAATGGAAATGAAAGTAACATCTGAGTGCGGTTTGTAGAACGCAGCGGAGCCAAAGTGGAGGATGAAAACAAGGCATGGGCAAATACAACCACAGAATGAGACAAAATAAGTGAGTTTGGAATGTGAAATATACTTCCGGGATAAAAGGACATGTTGGATAAAATAATGTAAATGTACACTTTGTCTGGCTATTCATTGAAAGACAGTGACCTGCTCTTCTCTACTGTTTTACACTGAGACTTAATGAATATTTTTTGAGGATAAAAAATGACACACACTTATTTTTGACAGTCGTCCATATTCCAATGACGATGCCAAGATGTTTAATAAATAATACAGAATTATGTCATTGCGTTAATCCATCCTGCCATCCATCCATTTTCTACCCTTATTGCGTTAATCCACAATAATAATTAATCCTCTAAATGTTTTCTGTGATCAGAGACACTGCGACGGTCCAGATGGTGAGAGGGATTTAGGCCCGGCTCCTTGGGGCCAGGGTGGCACTTGTTGTGTGTGTAACTTTAGTGAATCCTTTGATTATTTGTGCAGAAGACCCAGGACTATTTTATTACTGGAAGAACAGTTTTTCATGTTTAAAAATGTTTAATTTATTGAATCAATTTGATACTAAATGGTTAGAGTCTTATTGGTTCAATATGTGTTATCATGGATATGGGCCTATTTAATAATGATAGTTATGATAATAATAATAATAAAAATAAGTGTATCTGTTATTATAAAATCTCTATTTTGTGTAATTAAATTGTATCAAGATTGTGTGTGTGCCTTTATATCTGTTTTACTATTTTATAACTTGTTTTCACCAAGAGCTGCAGAGCTATTTTTGTGACTTCCTCTTTCTTACATAGACAAATTATTGTTATTATCTTGATTATTTTTAAGTTACAACAAGAATATACTTTTTAAAGACAATCTTTTTGTTTTTTGTGAAATGCAGTCGGAGGCTGGACATTGGGTTTTCTAACAGCCCGGTGTAATGAACAGATGCTGCTGAATTAGGAAAGAAATACATGGTCCCTCCCACAAGGGCCGCGCTGGCAGGAGCCGCCTGTGCACGTGCCGCATCTGGCACCGGGCTCCACGTCTCTGCGGCTCCACGGCTCGGAGGGTCTGTGGCTCCACGGCTCTGCGGCTCTTTGACTCTGTGGCTCCACGGCTCTGTGGCTCTGCGGCTCTGCAGGGGGTGCTCCTGCTGCCCATGGCTCTGAGCTTATAACAGCTTTGAGCTTATGGCTCTATGGGCTCTACGCGTTTAGTGACTTGGCACAGCCCCGCGTCCTTCACCCGCGGGTCTTCTGTCCCGGGACATGCTGAAGGTCACACACTAATCTAATTCTCTTTTAATAAATGACATACGCCTAAAACAACATCAAAAACACCGCGGCTAAAGGCCTATAATCATGTATAACGTATCAATGGGATTAAATAAGGCCTACCGGTTATTTTCGTTTGGATATCCCTAAAAAGTCATAAAAATAAATTAAGAAAAGAAAGGAGTGTGTGTTGTGTCGTGTTTAGGCCTTGAATATTTAAAAAAGATCTGAAAAGAATCTGCCATTGAGCTCATTCCACACATTCCTCTACCTCTGACGATTAATAATTAAGCTTTGGTTTGAGATTTCACTTTGATTAGTAATAATTGTGAATATAATATTCCAAGTCTAGGCATTTAAATAAATAAGAATCATTTATTGTTCCTGTATATGTGGCGCAGGCCGTGCGTGTGCACGTGCTGCAGCACGTGGGCCCAGGGCAGGGCTCCAAACTCATGCTCCAGAAACAGCACATTTTTATTCAACGGCAGCTTTTGTTCTTGATATTAAAATGTTGTCCAGATAAATCCAATGAAACAGTTTTTTTCATTGAAGCCAAAGTTTGATTGGAATATTTTTGGTGGAAATCTTCAGTTTTATTCACTCTGTATTGGCCTAAAACACAACTGTGTGTGTCTGTATCTGTGTCATTACATATAGGATTCATTGGGTACTTTTCTTTGAATAAATAAATAAACATAAATGAAACAGTTCATTTATGAAACATGCGATAAAAGTGTTTTAGCTGAAATAAAAACGTCTTTATTAAATGTTAATTAAACTCATGTAAAGTAGAAGTTCTCTGTAAGAATTGTGTCATTGTCTTAGTGTAACACGATTGTGTTTCTCTGAATAAACAGTGATGGAGACATTATAAAACATTTTATTTGTTTCGGGTCAGGTACATTGCACTGTTTATAGACAGATAACGGACACACACATTACACACACACGACACACACATGACACACACCATTCATTACATATGGATTGTCTCTGATCCACGGCCGCAGGTTTCTCTCAGTTGTGGAAAAAAGCATTGAGATCCTCGTACTGTGCGGGTCTCTCATGGTGCACGTGCACTTCGTGAAAAGGTGGAATGTTCTCCGCGTGCGCGCCGCTGTTGCGCGCTCCAGATGCCCCATAAGACAAGTTGCCCCTGGACGTGGAAAGTCCAGAGTAATGCATAGAATAGTGGTAATTCCGGTCCGAGTCTGAGGACTCGTGCTGGCGGCTCGTGCACACGGGACTGTGCGCGGCCTCGTAGTCCGGGCTGCTGTAGTCCGAGGCCTCGTACGCGGAGCTGTAGCTCTGGCCGCGCAGGCTCAGAGGCCCCGCTGCGGACTGGTAGTGAGGGCTCAGCCGAGAGCAGCGGTACGAGTAGGGCACAGAGAAGGGCGAGCTTGCCATGTGGAAGCGGGCCCCGTCCGGGCACTGCTCCGTCAGGTAGTTCCGGGTGTTGAGCTGCATGCAGCCCGCCACCAGGTTCGTGGTGGGCTGGGACAGTCCTTTGCACAGCATCTGCACGTACGTCACTACGTCAGGTCTTTTACCGTTGCGCAAGATCTCCCCCAGCGCCAAAATGTAGTTCTTGGCAAGACGCAGAGTCTCGATCTTTGACAGTTTCTGGGTTTTGGAATAGCACGGCACGACCTTCCTCAGATTGTCCAGGGCTGAATTCAAGTCGTGCATCCGCGTCCGCTCCCGGGAGTTCGCCTTCATGCGCCGCACCTTGGAGCGCTCCACGCGCTCTGCAGTCATCTTGCGTTTTTTAGGTCCGCGCTTCTTGGGCTTTCCGTCCACACCGTCCTCGTCCCCACAGTCCTCTTCCTCCGCTTCCTCCTCGTCCTCATCATCATCATCATGGTCCCCTGTCATCTCAGACTCGGCTCTGCTGCTGCTTCCCTCCTGAGCGTCCTCCAGGTCGTGCTCCATCAGAGCGCTCTGGTCCTGGTCCTGGTCCTGGTCTTTGTGTTCGTGCTCCTCCGCCCAGTCCGCGAGCCGCTCCACGTCCGGGAGCACTTCACTGAAGAGCCGGCTCAGCATGGTGCAGTCTGCAACACACACAACACACACAACAGTTACCCTCTGATCTCAGACTGTGGTCTCACACTGTGGTCTCAGACTGTGGTCTCAGACTGTGGTCTCAGACTGTGGTCTCAGACTGTGGTCTCACACTCTGGTCTGGTCTTAGACTCTGGTCACAGATTGTGGTCTCAGACTCTGGTCTCAAACTCTGGTCCCTGCAGGGCCTCCTCAGCCTCAGCCTCAGCCTCCGTCTCAGCCTCAGTCTCAGCCTCAGTCTCAGTCTCAGTCTCAGTCTCAGTCTCAGTCTCAGCCTCTGCCTCAGTCTCAGTCTCAGTCTCTGCCTCTGCCTCTGCCTCTGCCTCTGCCTCTGCCTCTGCCTCTGCCTCAGCCTCAGTCTCTGCCTCTGCCTCAGTCTCAGTCTCAGTCTCTGCCTCAGTCTCAGTCTCAGTCTCAGTCTCTGCCTCTGGCTCTGCCTCAGCCTCAGCCTCTGCCTCTGCCTCAGCCTCAGTCTCTGCCTCTGCCTCAGTCTCAGTCTCAGTCTCTGCCTCAGTCTCAGTCTCAGTCTCAGTCTCTGGCTCTGGCTCTGCCTCAGCCTCAGCCTCAGCCTCAGTCTCAGCCTCAGCCTCTGCCTCTGCCTCTGCCTCTGCCTCTGCCTCAGCCTCAGTCTCTGCCTCTGCCTCTGCCTCTGCCTCTGCCTCAGTCTCAGTCTCAGTCTCTGCCTCAGTCTCAGTCTCAGTCTCAGTCTCTGCCTCTGGCTCTGCCTCTGGCTCTGCCTCAGCCTCAGTCTCAGCCTCAGCCTCAGTCTCAGTCTCTGCCTCTGGCTCTGCCTCAGCCTCAGTCTCAGCCTCAGTCTCAGCCTCAGCCTCAGCGTCACTGATGGAGCAGAGAAAGACAAACACAGTGATCACATCATCATCATCATGCAGTATTATTCTGTTCTGTGGAATCAAACATTTATTTAAGTCTTTGATTCATGACAGTGGGGCTAAAAATAAAGTATGATTATTTAACGACACAGAGCAACAGTGTGTGGCCCCGTCCGTTCCCTGCAGCGGCGCGGCTCAGCCCTGGCCTCCTGGAGCCTCCTGGAGCCTCTTGGGACGTTCTACAGCCGTGCATGAGAGGTGCGCGGGTCTCCGTGCCACAGATGAGACCATCAATTATCTGCAAGTCACTTTTAGGCCAGAGGCGACTGACTTTATTGGAACATTGTGATGGGAAAAAAATAATATTCCTACGAGCCGTGACAGGAAAATATGTACGAAATGCACAGCACAATAGTATTTTGTTTTACAAGTAAAAGTGAATGTCACATTAACATGAAGCTAATGTTGGATCATGTGCGTTTCCTTTTTGTTCTGTTTTGTCACGGAAATCATTTAGGCCCATTCCGACACTGTACGTGTGTCTGCCGCACACGTCGCGGGTGTTCCGCGCTCAGCTGTGCGTAAAGTGACTGTAGACTCTCTTCTTGATAATCTTGTAAGCACAATGTAATTAATGCCGACCAATAATACCTTGTCAATTAGTGTTCTCTGAGGAGAGCTCAACCCCCTCTGAGCGCAGACAAATGCATTCTTATTGTGTTACATGATTTTCACGTTAAATAGGATAACATTGTAATTCTCAAATCAGATTTACGCAGCGATCTGGGCACTTCCGATAATCCCACTTTCGGGGATTATTAAAAACTAAATCCTCACAACACAAGCGTAGCCTCAGCCCAGAAATAAATAGGTCTACGTAAAAATGTACGTAATGAAAACACATTAAATACGTTCCTTAATTCGCAGAAACCCTTGTGTAAAAACGGTAAAAAGCCGTAAACAAAACACAGATAAATCTCTCCGGGCTCGAGGCGTAAAAGCAGATATTGCACACGGAGCCTACCTCCGCGGTGGTGGAAGTCGTAGCCGGTAAAAGCAGGTTTGTTTACACCATGTCTCTCCAGGTGGGCTTCATATCCGCTCTTGCGACAGGACAGGATCGCTGTATTTGTCCTCTAAACACCTCTCCTCTCTGCGTCTGCTGTGTGTCTGTGTTCTGCTGCTCTCCCTGCAGCCCAGACGCGTGGAGGGAGCGTGTGGCACCTCACAGACACGACTGGGTGGGTTACATACCAGCTCTTGATGCCAGGCCCATATGGCTGGCACGTCATTGGCAAGAGCCATCACATGAGAGCCCCGTGATTGACATGCGGCCGCATTCACAGAGACTGGCTTCCCCTGGGGGAGAAGGACTCGCCATCTGTCACTGTGCTGAAAGAGAAAATGGAATAAGGAGTGAATGGCGCGCACACACACGCACGCACGCACACACGCACTGGATTGAAGACGTTTATTGAGGGAAAGGGGGTTAATGCTTATAGGAAGTTTGTCAGATAATCCTGCACAAGGAGATGATATCGTTTGTGTTTTAGCTTCATTTTTCCGCGGTGCGTAAATGTGCTGAATGAAAAGAACGAAGACAAAACATTAAAGTCTAACGTTTAAAGACATTGTGTGGCATCTCTGTGATAATGTATGTGTCTAATGTAAACTCTGACAAAGGCCTGGACTCCAAACATGAAGAGATAAACATCAGAGACATGGAGCCATTGCCTAAACGAGTCAATTGAAAGGGCTAAGCAGTGGGTCCACACGGGCTGCCAGGCCTGGCACAGGGGCCACTGGGCGCACTGCGGGCGTCCTGATGCCAAAGGGCCCACGCCCACGGAAGTCTAACGATGGGACAAGTCAGTGTGAGGAGATGCTTATCATACGGCACAATTAGAAACAGGCGATTCAAATGACAATTATTGTAGCCTTTTGGTGCTGTAGAGAAATGAGGATGTGAGCAGGATATACAGAGACTAGAGTGACATCTAGTGGGCAGAAGACGCCAGTACACAAAATCGTCCAGCTGCATATTTTCCAAAATTCTAAAATATACTGGAAGCGTAATATACTGTTTTCAAACATATGATTTTTGAATACTTATTTTTTCATTTAAAGTGGCACGTTAGATGTACACATCAGAGATCTGTATCTACAGATGACCTTATATTTAACTTGTCAGTCAAGCGTCAGATACTTGGACAATAGTGACATCTCGTGGTTGTGTTGCGTTGGTGCAGGCTCTTGGTGAACGTCGTGAGCAGTGGTTTTGAGTGAGCAGATCACACTGTGCAGATATTCTGAAGCAAAACAAAATATATTTTTTTTTAGCTTGCAAGTATTGCAAGCTGAAGCCTCACAGACCTCTGCGTACCTCGGTATTACAGATACACATGCGCAATGTGACACATGGATTGCTCTTGTTTAGATTTAATCCACTCTATTTTGATCCTTTTAGTTCCTTGTCATACTGTCCTGGTTTGTGAATGTGAAGTGGACGCTCATTAACACACGCGCCATGCGCTCATTATGTTTATTGCTTCACTAATAATCATTTTGAGAAAATCCGTTTCCATGGCAATGCACTTCTCAACTTGTTTAGCGTCGGACATATCTCCAGCAGACGTACAGCGATGGGACAGAAATAATATATTTACCAAATATACATGATGTTACAATATACATAAAACTGTATCCACCATAACTACACTCTGTATATGTTTAAGAACCCACCAGTCCAGAAATCTGTGGTCAACATCAGGCAGGAGACTGAAGAGGGATATGTCCGAGCGCCCGTCAACGCCCCACACATACTTTGGCACGCGCCCTCAGTAATCTGCAGACACGGAGCTGCACTCACAGGGCTGTTTATTCTAACGATTATATTTTATTTAGTTCTGTTCTTTTACCAAATATGTCACAACTCTGTGAATCAAGTAGCACACTGAGTATTTCTTTCCAAATACGTATACTTAAATAAAAATACAGTTCAAAGATAACAGTGAATGCTTCCAGCTGTGTCTGTTACACCTGTAATTCCATTGAACTATATCGTAAAGCACAGCTGCATTTACAGCTTATGTTGTGTTTTTGACATGTTGAAAAAACCTGGTATGAACATGAAGCCAAAGCTCTGTTGCAGGAGATCCCAGGGCCCTCAGAGTGCGGCTCTGTGGCTGCAGGCTGCGTGTTTGCAGAATGTGTTGCCGCTGCCTTCACGTCCACAGCCTCAGACACATCACTCATCATCCTCACTCTGACACCGACACTGCTCCAGGGACATCTGATCAGGAGGAGAAAGTCCACACACACGTACACGCACACGTACACGCAGTCACCTCACGTCGTCATGACACGTTAGAGAAGTCGCAGGTGAAACAGTTGTATTGAAGTGTTAAGTTGACCCCTGGACGTCACCATGGACCCTCTGCTGCCCAGAAACGCGGAGCTCCCAGAAGCAGAAGCAGATCAAGATGAAGACGAGAGGAAGAAGATCCAGTTCTCTGTGCCGTGCTCCGCGCCTCCGCAGCTGGACCCGCGGCAGGTGGAGATGGTGAGACCGCATTTACAACATCCACACGTCTGCAGCCGTTCTTTAAGTTTATGAGAGAATAATTCTATATAGGATCAAAATATGTATACCTGGCAACCCAAATGACACCTAAGATAAGACAAGAGATCCTTGATTCGTCTCACAGACGGGAAATGTCAAGTAGTAAAATATACAAAATAAGTAGTAGCTATGCTTTTATTAGCTAGCTGTGAATGCTTAGGAAAATAATCTGTCTAAAATGTATATATATGCAGTGCAGATGACATTTACAGGCTCTGCAGTTCTCATTGTACAGTCTGACAGCAGCAGGAATTGTGCAATATTAGTCCATCATGTTCAATAATGTAAAAGAAGTGCACTTAACTTCACCTGGACTTTGGCACAGTGAGACAGAAAGATGCTTTTGAGTTATTTTCTATTTTTATTAAAGTAGGAGACAGGACAGATTTAAGGTCCAGTCTGATGAGATCCCTGTGTCATAACAATATACAATAAATGACATATCCATGAATAAAACAGAGCAATGGATCCAGAACAATACCATGCACAACTTCGATAATACATTTATTATTATTATTATTATTATTATTGTTATTATTATTATTATTATTGTTGTTGTTAGTAGTAGTCGATCCCTTTTGTTGTGGTCGGTAACTCAGAGTTGGAATAAGCTCTGTCATTGGCAAGAAAAAGTATTTAATAAAAACAAATACACTTTAAATGCAATAAATTAACACTTTACACACACACACTTACACACACACACACACACGCATACACACACACACACATACACACACACACATACACACACACATACACACACACACACACAATCACAATAACAGATCTATTATTGATGTCACATGAGTCGGAAGCTTCCTCCCCAAAAATACCGCATTTACCTTTTTAATACATCAAAATGCAAATTGAATTGTATAATAATAATAATAATAATAATAATAATAACATAATTATATAACTGTATCCGGTCACTCTGAATAAGTGTGATTTGAAGGACACACAGTTGTTGAGGCTTTGTGGTTGTTTACTTTGGCGCTCCAGGATTATACCTCAGTCTGCATGTGCTTCTCTATAGTCTACTCTAAAAACACTAAAATACTGAAAACATAAACAGCATGCCATTAAAAAATAAAAATGATACACTTTTGTCATTGTATTTTCATGTTTTAGTGAGTTATCAGTATTTTAAAGTCGAAAAGTCGTGAACATACAGTGTAGTGCAACTTAAAGGGTAAATAATGCTTTTCACTTGTAAGTCTCTATCCTACCACTAGAGGGAGGAGTTTTATTTTTATTTTAACATATTTATTATCTGAAAATGACCAGCTACAAACACACCCAAGCATCATTTCATTTGAGACATTGCCAAAACTAATTTACGGGCAATACTTTTGTTTTAAAAAGCATACAACTGGTCAGATTTTATACAGAGTTCCACATTTGTTTCAGAAGTTCCTGAGTTCGTTGATGGAACTAAAAATCCAGGTCTGTTTTTGATCAGGGAACCGTTTTGTAACATGTTTAAAATCTCAAAGAAGTGGACGAGCAGAGTATGTGTCCTTTAAGTGCTTTTGTTCTGAGGCATTGTTCTGGAGCTACATGAAAACACAGACGAGCCTTGAACAAGCGTTAGTCACTTGTTGCAGGCGGTGAGAGTGTTATGTAAAAAATATAGACCCACATTATTTACGTAAGAATGACTTGTCTTTCAAAACATTGGAATGTGTACGATCTGTGTTTGCAGTTTTCAATATCCAAGTTTATTATTATTATCATTATCATTTTTATTTAGGATAGTACATATTAATCAATGTGTCTGCAAACAAAAAAAGTACTGGAATTAGCACAACAGCTAAACATCCATCGTCCTAAGGCAGGTAGAGACAAAGAAACAGGTAAAAGTACAAACAATAACTAGCTCAGTTGGTAGAGCATTGGCCTTTGAGCCAGAGGGTTGTGGGTTCGATCCTGACTTTCACCATTGACTCCCAATGTCTGCTGTTGTTGTGTCCTTGGGCAAGACGCTTAACCTCTGGGAACACCAGGTGCCACAGTGGGGTGGCTGCGGCTGTAAAGTGCCAAACTGCTGTTGTGTCCTTAGGCAAGACACTTTACCCCCATTGCCTAGAATGAGTCTGGTGTGTGTGTGAATGGTTGGTGGTGGTGGGACTGGTTGCCTCGCTTCTGTCAGTGTGCCCCAGGGCAGCTGTGGCTACAGTAGTTTATCACCACCGTGTTTGGAGTGAAAGAATAATGTGTAAAGTGTCTTTGAGTGTCCAAAAAAGCGCTGTATAAAACATATTATAATAATAAGAGAAAGTCCAAGATATGATCTTCATCCATGGGTTTGATTTCACCCAATGTGTCAGGACTATTTATTATTGCTTTCACAATGGTGAATGCAAATGGTGGCGGTGTGTGACGGACGCGTCAGCGCCCGTCACTCACCCCGACGTGACGGTTGCGTGCGTAAACTCAAACGCTTTAAAATGATGTATCACGTGCCATTGAAACCTATATTGTTTTTGCTTGAGACGTCGAAAAAAAATTCCTTATTTAGGCCCGAGCCCCGAACGGGGAAAGGGCCTATTGTTTTTGCTCGAGAGATGTCAAATTCTGCACTTTGAGCCTTAATTTGACCCCCTGAACATGCATGAAAAGTTGTAAAATTTTGCCCAAACATCAGACCGGGTGAAAAATTTGATATTTTGGTGTTTACTTTTATGGGACTCAAAAAATGCCAGAACAGCGCCACCTACAACAGCCAAAATAATACCCCTATGGGACTTTTGGAGATCAAGTTTGTGGTAGAGTCATGAAATTTGGTACACATGTTCCTCAAGTCAAGACAAGAAAAAAATATTATTATGGCCCCGCCCTCTGACAAACAGGAAGCCCATAAATTTCACTGCAAAATGGAAAAATGAACAGCAAAAGTTTTCATACATGTCGGTTGGAAAGCGACTCCTCCTCGGCCGTTTCACCGATTTGCCTCAAAATCGCTCCACATCATCTCAACACATGTACCTTCAAAATGACCTCAGGGATTTTTGATCAGTGAAACATTGTTTGAGCAGCGGAGCGGCAAAATATGAGTGTTTTTTGGCAGTTTTTGACAACATTAAATTTGCTCCCGTTTGCACAAACAAAGTCTGATTTGCACAAAACATTAATACATTGTTCAGCTCTAGGGTTCAAGTCATTTGAAAGTGAAATTATTCAAATTGACACATTAGCGCCCCCTACAGACTATTTCAAAGTTTTAGATGGGCATTTTCAAATTTAGTTTAGGCTTATTTTTTACCCTGTTGCCGTGGCGACGACAAACGCTCCCCATTCATCGCAAATGTACACCTCACACAAACATCAAACCAGCCTCGGCCGTTTCACCGATTCGCCTCAAAATCGCTCCACATCATCTCAACACATGTACCATCAAAATGACTTCAGGGAATTTTGATCAGTGAAACGTTGTTTGAGCAGCGGAGCGGCAAAAAGTGGCGTATTTCTTTTCAGTTTTTGACAATAGAAAAATTGCTTCCGTTTGCACAAACAAAGTCTGATTTGCACAAAACTTGAACCCATGGTTCAACTCCTGGGTCTAGGTCATTTGAAAGTTAAAATTTTGAAATTGGCTCTATAGCGCCACCTGCAACAGCCGATTTAAAAATGCCTATGGGAGGGGTTCGAGGTCAAAATTGTCGTAGAACCATGTAATTTGGAACACATGTTCCTCAAGTCAAGACATGGAAAAAAATGTTATTATGGCTAAGCCCTCTGACAAACAGGAAGCCCATAAATTTCATTGCAAATTGGAAAAATTAAAACCAATCATTTTCCTACACGTTGGTTGGAAAGCGACTCCTCCTCGGCCGTTTCACCGATTGGCCTCAACATTTTTCCAAATCATCTCAACACATGTACCTTCAAAATGACTTCAGGGACTTTTGATCAGTGAAATGTTGTTTGAGCAGCGGAGCGGCAAAATGTGAGGTTTTTTTTTGGCCGTTTTTGACAACATACATTTTTTTCCCGTTTGCACAAACAAAGTCTGATTTGCATTAAACTTGAATCCATTGTTCAACTCCAGGGTTTAGGTCAGGTGAAAGTGAAATATTTGAAATTGGCCCATTAGCGCCCCCTAAAGACTGAGTCAAAGTTTACATGGGGAGCCAAACCAGCTCTACTTATCATATTCATTACAATTTGACTAACCATCTTCTGTGGCTACGGGAACAAATCATCACACGGCGGCGCCACCTCCTTTGAGCGGTGCTGCGTGGTACGGTGTGGTGCGGCGT
This sequence comes from Knipowitschia caucasica, assembly GCA_964034765.1. Classification (NCBI taxonomy): domain Eukaryota; kingdom Metazoa; phylum Chordata; class Actinopteri; order Gobiiformes; family Gobiidae; genus Knipowitschia; species Knipowitschia caucasica. The sequence continues at coordinate 19,648,838 of OZ035845.1, read as the reverse complement.
AGTTCGGGGCGTTGTGGAGCGGCGCTTGGCGCGGGGCGGCGTGATGCGGGACGGCGTGATGCGGGACGGCGTGGTGCAGGGCGGCATGGTGCAGGGCGGCATGGTGCAGGGCGGCATGGTGCAGGGCGGCATGGTGCAGGGCGGCATGGTGCAGGGCGGCATGGTGCAGGGCGGCGTGGCAGCTTGGCACGGGGTTGTGCGCGCGGTGTGGGGAGTCGCGCGGTGCGGCGAGGGCCGTTCGACGCCGCTTGCGGCTTTAATTTATTATTATTTTTAATTTATTTATTCATTTAGTTGTATTTATTTATTTATTTTAATTTATTTGTTAATGTATTCATTTATTCATGTATTTATTTGACAAGGACAATGCACAGTATGAAACAAACGTAAATATGCCGGATACCAAACTACTTTTCATCCGTAGTCCTGAGGCAGGAAAATACATAAGACTAAATACAAACATAATACTTTAAATGTTAGCAGTAAAACTCTTCACACAACCCCAGTTTTCAGGATCCTTCAGGAATCACAGAATCAACTAAATGTGGTGTCGTGGTCTCGTCCCGGGGCAGGAATGCATTGTAAAGACAGACAATAGTTTCTTTTCCTTCAGTTTGAGAGCTCCCAGAGACTGAAACAACCAGTGGCCATAGTTCAACCTGGACATGATGCTAACTACACTGCAAAAGTTATGAAAAAAAAGGCAAAAACGTCTCAAAATTAGCAAAAAATTTGTCGTAATTTGAGCACATTCTGACTGTGCCTTAAAACAAGATTCATCAAAGAGACAAAAAACATGATCTTGTTTTTTAAATATACAGAAATGTCTCACTTGGAATGAGAAAATATGGCTCTTTGGCTTTGAATCTTGTTTTAACACAGACAAAAATTACGACAAAAACGCTCCACAGGTGATTCCAGAAATTACTCCCTCATGATTTATCATTTGTTGCTGTTTAAATGTTAAAAAAACGTTTAAACAGCAAAAAACATGTTTGTTGCTTGTGGGACGTCCCATGAGAGGCCGGGGGGGAGGGGGGGGGGGCATTTCCTCCTCATTCATTACATTTCTCGGGACATCTGCTTCGAGATCATATTCCTGCACAAAAACAAATACATCAATATTTAGACACTTGTGTTTTTCAGCCACGGAGAAAACGGCCTTAGTCCACTTCTGTATTTGCTTCATTCATACAGCACATTGGTCAGAGTGAGACCTCCGCTGTCTATGGTACGTACCAGAGTGAGACCTCCGCTGTCTATGGTACGCACCAGAGTGAGACCTCCACTGTCTATGGTACGCACCAGAGTGAGACCTCCACTGTCTATGGTACGTACCAGAGTGAGACCTCCGCTGTCTATGGTACGCACCAGAGTGAGACCTCCGCTGTCTATGGTACGCACCAGAGTGAGACCTCCGCTGTCTATGGTACGTACCAGAGTGAGACCTCCGCTGTCTATGGTACGTACCAGAGTGAGACCTCCGCTGTCTATGGTATAAAAGTCACTTTATGAGTTTTTACTGTTGTTAGCCTCATGTTTATATTGTGCTTTAGCAGCAGAGAATATGACCAAGATACCAATATCTCTTTGTTGTTTGTTTGATGTTCTTTTGTTAAAATAAATAAGTAAAAAAACGTCTTAAGCAAGAGTTTAAAATGCTTTAGTGATACAGTACAGACCAAAAGTTTGGACACATCTTTGAAAATTGTAGATTCACACTGAAGGCATCAAAACTATGAATGAACTCATGTGAAATTATGTACGTACTGAAAAAAAAGTATGACCCAAGTGTAAATATGTGTTATATTCTGGTTCTTCAAAGTAGCTCCTTGTGATCTGAAAAATTACGACAAAAACGCTCGATTCCAGAAATTACTCCCTCATGATTGGTAACGAATGACATCAGACTTAACACTGACGCAGGAAAAGTCTCAGTTCTTATCCTGTTAGATTTAAGTGCTGCTTTCGACACTGTCGATCATGGTATCCTCATTCAGAGACTTGAGGACTGGGTTGGTGTTTCTGGTACAGCCCTAAGCTGGTTTATGTCCTACCTACAGGACAGAAAGTATTTTGTGGAGATTGGAAACTGTATCTCAGACCATCTGGCCCTAACCTGCGGAGTGCCACAGGGATCAATCCTGGGGCCTCTCCTGTTTAATATTTACATGCTGCCTCTGGGTAGGTTAATACACAGTAATAACGTGTCCTATCACAATTATGCTGACGATACTCAGGTCTATGTGTCCCTGACAGCAGGAGAACATGGACCAGTGGACTCGCTCCTTCACTGTATCCAACAAATCAGTGATTGGATGCAAAATAACTTTCTCCAGCTAAACACAGAAAAAACTGAAATTATTGTTTTCGGACCTCAAAAACAAAGAGAGAGCGTTATCTGCCGCGGCTTTAGTCCACTTCTGTATTTGCTTCATTCATACAGCACATTGGTCAGAGTGAGACCTCCGCTGTCTATGGTACGTACCAGAGTGAGACCTCCGCTGTCTATGGTACGCACCAGAGTGAGACCTCCGCTGTCTATGGTACGTACCAGAGTGAGACCTCCGCTGTCTATGGTACGTACCAGAGTGAGACCTCCGCTGTCTATGGTACGTACCAGAGTGAGACCTCCGCTGTCTATGGTACGTACCAGAGTGAGACCTCCGCTGTCTATGGTACGTACCAGAGTGAGACCTCAGCTGTCTATGGTACGCACCAGAGTGAGACCTCCGCTGTCTATGGTACGTACCAGAGTGAGACCTCCGCTGTCTATGGTACGTACCAGAGTGAGACCTCCGCTGTCTATGGTACGTACCAGAGTGAGACCTCCGCTGTCTATGGTACGTACCAGAGTGAGACCTCCGCTGTCTATGGTACGTACCAGAGTGAGACCTCCGCTGTCTATGGTACGTACCAGAGTGAGACCTCCGCTGTCTATGGTACGCACCAGAGTGAGACCTCAGCTGTCTATGGTACGCACCAGAGTGAGACCTCCGCTGTCTATGGTACGTACCAGAGTGAGACCTCCGCTGTCTATGGTACGTACCAGAGTGAGACCTCCGCTGTCTATGGTACGCACCAGAGTGAGACCTCCGCTGTCTATGGTACGTACCAGAGTGAGACCTCCGCTGTCTATGGTACGTACCAGAGTGAGACCTCCGCTGTCTATGGTACGTACCAGAGTGAGACCTCCGCTGTCTATGGTACGTACCAGAGTGAGACCTCCGCTGTCTATGGTACGTACCAGAGTGAGACCTCCGCTGTCTATGGTACGTACCAGAGTGAGACCTCCGCTGTCTATGGTACGTACCAGAGTGAGACCTCCGCTGTCTATGGTACGTACCAGAGTGAGACCTCAGCTGTCTATGGTACGCACCAGAGTGAGACCTCCGCTGTCTATGGTACGTACCAGAGTGAGACCTCCGCTGTCTATGGTACGTACCAGAGTGAGACCTCCGCTGTCTATGGTACGTACCAGAGTGAGACCTCCGCTGTCTATGGTACGTACCAGAGTGAGACCTCCGCTGTCTATGGTACGTACCAGAGTGAGACCTCCGCTGTCTATGGTACGTACCAGAGTGAGACCTCCGCTGTCTATGGTACGCACCAGAGTGAGACCTCAGCTGTCTATGGTACGCACCAGAGTGAGACCTCCGCTGTCTATGGTACGTACCAGAGTGAGACCTCCGCTGTCTATGGTACGTACCAGAGTGAGACCTCCGCTGTCTATGGTACGCACCAGAGTGAGACCTCCGCTGTCTATGGTACGTACCAGAGTGAGACCTCCGCTGTCTATGGTACGTACCAGAGTGAGACCTCCGCTGTCTATGGTATAAAAGTCACTTTATGAGTTTTTACCGTTGTTAGCCTCATGTTTATATTGTGCTTTAGCAGCAGAGAATATGACCAAGATAAATATTCTATTCTCTCTCAATATCTCTTTGTTGTTTGTTTGATGTTCTTTTGTTAAAATAAATAAGTAAAAAAAAATCTTAAGCAAGAGTTTAAAATGCTTTAGTGATACAGTACAGACCAAAAGTTTGGACACATCTTCTTATTCAAAGAGTTTTTTATTTTCATGATTATGAAAATTGTAGATTCACACTGAAGGCATCAAAACTATGAATGAACTCATGTGAAATTATGTACGTACTGAAAAAAAAGTATGACCCAAGTGTAAATATGTGTTATATTCTGGTTCTTCAAAGTAAGTAGTAAGTAAGTAAGTAAGTTTTTATTTATATACCGCCTTTTCACTGCAGATCTGAGTCTCAAAGCGGTTTACAATTGTTAATTTTGGGCATTTGTCTCTCACTCCACACAGAGATGGGAGCGGGGCCGGTACAGGAGGCACATGCCAGAACTATTGGACATATTTTTAGTGGTAGGGGAAACCGGAGTACCCGGAGGAAACCTACGCAGACACGGGGAGAACATGCAAACTCCACTCAGAAAGGCCCTGGTCCGACCGGGATTCGAACCCAGGACCTTCTTGCTGAGAGGCGAGAGTGCTATCCACTCAGCCACCGTGCTCCTTTTGCTCTGATACTGCTTCACTCCTGACATTCTCTGGATGAGCTTCAACAGGACCTGAAATGGTCTTCAACAGTCTTGAAGGAGTTCCCATAATGCTTAGCACTCGTTGGCCCTTTCGTCTTCACTCTGTGGTCCAGCCCCAAAACCATCTGGACTGGGTTCAGGTCCAAAACCATCTGGACTTGGTTCAGGTCCAAAACCATCTGGACTTGGTTCAGGTCCAAAACCATCTGGACTGGGTTCAGGTCCAAAACCATCTGGACTGGGTTCAGGTCCAAAACCATCTGGACTGGGTTCAGGTCCGGTGACTGTGGAGGTCATGTGGCCCAGCACCATCTCTCTCCTTATTGGTCAATCAGCCCTTACACAGCCTGGTGCGGGTCTACAGCAATAGTCATGAAAAGAAAGGACAGTCATTGAATGAGAAAGTGTGTCCACACTTTTGGTCTGTACTGTATGTTATGTTGACTTTGCAAACCTTTCTCAATACTGGGAAGTTCTCACAGTTTTTCCATATCTTGACCTACAAACACAGCCGAGCATCATTTCATCTGAGAAACTTCGCAAAACAAATTCACGGGCAAGACATGGTCATAATGACGCAGATGCAAAAGTACAGTGCATGTCGAACTGCACTTTACCTTTGGCACAATCTGAGTGATTCTATCTCTGCTAAATAAGACATGTACATTTGTCCAATGTGAGATCAACAAAGACTTATCTTACTTTTATTTTAAAAAGCTTTGCAGACCTTTCTCAAAAGTGGGAAATTCTCAGTTCTTCTATATCTTGATCAAATGTCCTTGAGCCTCTCACATGTTATCTGTGGTAAGTGCAGTTGGACATGGCCGTTACATGTGCATCTGCATCAGTCTGACCGTGTAGCATAGCATTAGCATTAGCATAACTTAGCAGCATAGCATTAGAGAGTCTGACCATGTACCATAGCATTAGCATTAGCATAACGTGGCGTAGCATCAGAGACAGGTGAGAGCTTTGTGTGAGGCCTGGGAAGAGAAACCTGCAAACATCATTCCAGGAGCCCAGAGAATAAATGCAAAGAGAGGATCTGTCGCTGGACTTAGTCAGAACCGTCGCTGGACTCAGTCAGAACCGTCGCTGGACTCAGTCAGAACCGTCGCTGGACTCAGTCAGAACCGTCGCTGGACTCAGTCAGAACCGTCGCTGGACTCAGTCAGAACCGTCGATGCCAGGAACACATTTGCACCGAATCCCGTCCAAAAAGTTTCCCACTGCTAGGTTTGATCCATCAGACAATTCACACTTGTTTTGGAGAAAGAGTGGGATGAGAAAGTGTTTAACTTTATGTTTTCATTCAGTTATTCAGTTTTGCATTTATTTCTTTAAGTATTCATTCATTCTTTCATTCCAACATACACAATACATTTTTTTTACATACAGTATATCAATACAACAGACAAATAACTGTACAGTACAAACAGTAACACAACACTACCACCCATAGTATAAGACACACAACCCAAAACACACACACACACACTCTGAAAACGCACCGGCCCGAACCCTCTCCGACCCTACACCTCTCTCCCTCTCCTTTCCCTGTGCTTAAACCATCAGTCTCTTTCTTTCACATCATTCTTCAGTACATATTTTTTTTAACAATTTTTACTTGAATTTAATCTGGTTTGAGCAGGCTTTTAATTCATCTGGTCAATCATTCCAACCAATGAGATCTGCCGTGACGGGAAATGAAAAGTGCACTTGTGATGGGAGACATTTACCTTGGTATTTTTTTGGATTTAATCAGGTGCAGTGATCTCTCCGATAAGGAACGGGATCAAAGAAGGCCTCACAAAGGATTTTCTCATCAGCTAAATTGGACGCATGAAAGTCCACGGCAGGGATTTCCACTTTCCAGTTGAATTTGTTGTCGAGGAGCTATTCCTGTCCAGAGCTCTTGAGGACAATGGACCTTCTCTACTCTTCCCACTCAGCCTTTTCCAAGTTTAACACGTGAAAAACACACTCAAAAACCCTCATCCAGACAAGAATACATACACATGAATACGAAGTGGCCGGGCCCTTTATCTCAGTCCGTGTTTCAGATTAACATTACTATACTGGGAAGGATTTAGTTTCTCAAATAAAACAGCTTAAATTGCTCTGGCGCCCGCTCCTGTCCAGCTGTCCGTTCACTTTCAGTTATGTTTTTGTAATTGGGACTCAGCCTCTTTTATTTTTTAATCCATGCTTGTTTTGCTTGATAGCTGTTTTTTGTTTCACTTCATCTTCTTTTCAAGCCTTTTTCTATCTTTCTGACTAGGGCTGCGCAGTTATTCAAAGTTTCATGTCTTTGTAGGGGTTGAGGTTACTGAAAGAGACTTCGGCAACAACAACAAAAAAAAGGATAAATATCGCCTTTTTGGGAACTCGTAAATTATAGTTTCAAAGTATAATCTATTTCAACTCTATTATCAGTATTTGAGGTGGGTTGAAAAATAGCGTGGTCTTGCTATAACACTAAAGACATCTGGTCTGTCCAATATCACTGTTATGTCCATTTTTGATTCTAGATATTGTGGATTCTGAACGTTATGTTTTGGACTTGGGACAACCGCAAGTCACGACCTAATGTCATATCAATGATGTTTGGACTAGTTTCTATCTGTGGGTTACCATTTGTCTGAGAAACTGAAATGAAGCTCCTATTATGCTTTCTTCCTAGCCTGGTCTTATCCATCCGTACACTCCGCTTAATCATCATGTCCTGCATGTAACGTCTGGGTCTGGTCCCTGTGTCTGTGATTACAATCGGTTGAATTCCATCCGACCAATCAGAGAGCGCGGGAGGCGGGTGTTGTAGTTAGATGTGGGTGACGTCAAGAGTTTGCGCCGAACGAGCAGGTTGTAGTTTGGCGAAGAATGTGATAGTAAAGTATTCTAGTCTGGTTCTATCAAGAAACTGAAGCCGGAGCAAGAGGAACGTTTAGCAAATGTAATCGCTGCAAGGATTGTGGCGCTACTCCCCACGGGCTCCGTTAGCGGCAAAGGAGATGGCTAAAGCTAGGCTAAATGCTAAATGCTAATTTCAGATCCAATCGTTTCAATCTGCAAAATAAGTTAACCCCTCCCACCTGTTAACGGAGTCAATGCAGCACCTCCAGAACTTAGTACGAAATGTAAATTGTACTATGGTGTGGTACGGCCAGGCTAACTTCTTCCTATACTCTGAGAATTCTTTAGTCAAATGAAAATGTGATGTAGTTTTTTCTATCCACAGAGTTAGAAGCAATGCTATTGTCCCCCTCTTGTATAGGAGATAAGTATAGGTGTGTGGGCAGAGCACTCCACACAAAGAGCTTGACCTTCTCTCTCCATCACAACATAAAGGTTATACTCCTCCTCTGAACGATCCCACATGGTCTGGTTGGTTGCTTTCTCTTCACCTCTGCTAAATTTGGACTCATTCCTTCTCCCAGTCCAAACATTAGCCTCACACGGAATTGCCTTTCTACACAAATTTCAGTTTTTGCGTCGACTTCTTGCTGAATATTCATGAGCGCTGCCCGTGGCCTGGTGCAGTGGAAGTCGCCCACACGTGAAAAAAAAAAAAAACCCACGCGCTCGGCTGGGATTGGCTGGGATTGGCTGAGTGGACACTTATGCACAACTATCTTCTCACCGTAACACGTCGTGCAGAGCAATAGTAACAAGCCTGCACCCGGATTTAGCCCTTTTACAAGAGGAAATACTCAGAGACTGCAAAGTGCTTACATAACACAGCACTTTCAACGCTTTCTGTGAAATGAGACAATCAGAAATATAAAGTACAATTTATTTATTTGACATTTTAGGTGTTGGAATTATCGTATTATTGTTATTGTGGGTTTAAGATGCAGTGTGTAAACATGTGGCCAAAAGTGGTACTGCAGCCTCTCCCACTCTCCCTGACTCAGGTTGCCAGATATGCAGACGAATCCAGCTGGGACCATAACAGCTGAATAGACAAGAGTTTTGTCAACAACAAATCAATAACCAACACCTTTTTCACAAAGATAGAAATCCTGGTTTTATTCCTTGTTTTGTCGTTAACGATTTGAGAATCATAACGAGACCTTTTTTAGTTCTGCGCCACATGGTACTTTACCAGTGAGATTAGCTCCACGCGGTGAGTTCTGGTGCCCGGACCACAGACTTTCTGATTGGTGAAACGGTGGAGGGCGGGACATCGAAATGAAAACAATAACAAGATTTAGGGTAAAAGTAATTTAGAAATTTGAATATCTCTGAACTACTGTTATCAGTTAAAGAAGTATTGGAAAAGAGCAGTTTATTATTATGACAGATTAGGGCCCTTTAATGATGACAGATTAGGGCCCTTTAATGATGACAGATTAGAGCCCTTTAATGATGACAGATTAGGGCCCTTTAATGATGACAGATTAGGGCCCTTTAATGATGACAGATTAGGGCCCTTTAATGATGACAGATTAGAGCCCTTTAATGATGACAGATTAGGGCCCTTTAATGATGACAGATTAGGGCCCTTTAATGATGACAGATTAGGGCCCATTAATGATGACAGATTAGGGCCTTTAATGATGACATGAAAATCTTACATATTGCTGATTTTAACTTGGCCTGGATCACTGTAACTGGGCCATTTCTGATTATCTTGTAGAATTGTTTTTTTTTTAATAGATTTAAACCCAACAAATAAGTGGAGACATGTTCTCTTAATTGTTGGTTAAACATCCATAAATCATTTAAGAGTATATAGGAGGATTTTCTACTTCCGGGTGGATCATCAAGACTATTGGTCCTCCCAAACGTCAATCATTCTGGTGACATGTGCTCGTCAAATAAGACCAGAGAGTTTAGTTCAAAGAGTGGAGGGGGCGGTTCTTTCCTAACATTTGGGAAAGTCCTCCTCTATACCTTTTAAATGTATTTGCAATTGTAAGTCTACTCCAGGACTTTCCACCCTTAGAGATTGGGTTGAGCAGTTAAGTTCTGGAGGAGCTCGGAGTACAGCCGCTGCTCCTCCATGTTGAGAGGAGCCAGTTGAGGTGGTGGAGTGGAGGCATTGGTTTATGACTCCACCAGAAAAGCCGCCATGGATGAAGCTGTCTTTGCTACCCAAGAACAACACGACGTACAGGAGGGATCGGCCATTTTACATTTCAAGATTTCTACCTTTCAACACAATGGGAGAAAAGAAGCAAAAATAAATAGCCGGAGGAAGAGTGTTCCATCCAAGACACCTCCTCCTCCTCCCTCTGAAGGCAGCCAAGAGTGCTCTCCTACACCACAGCACCAGCCAGTGCCAACAAACCCATATCAGAACAGATAAAGTCTCTTTCCATCTTTCCATCTTTGACGCTGAAAGGTTCAAATAATCCATGAAAAATACAATCACAAATTACTGTCGGCGTCAAGGTTACGCAACAATTGTTAAACTGAAGAAAATCCCCTGGAGATTATAGACGGCCGGAGTGTCGGTGTTATGGTATTGCACGGGAAGATACTTTTGAATATTGCTTTTTTCAGCGTTGAAATTAGTAATAGATTTTTATATTCGCAAGATGCTGTTTAAAAACGGCGGGAACGGTTTGAGCTTTGACAGAAGTAAAATTTACTATACACCTGTGTACTTTGGATTATTCCAGAATTTATTAGTTTCAATTCAATTCAATTTATTGTTGTTTAGCCCTATATCACAACAGTAATTATCAATTCTTGTGGCAATTGTTGAGAGTGTCGTGCCACTGTAAGAAGCCTGGGCTGTAGCTTTAGCTTGACCTGTGCTCAAATAAACAGACTGAATGTCCAGACTTACAGAATAACGGAGAAATGTGGTTTTAATGGAGGCACAGGCGTAATGGTTGCTGGAAAATGTGAAAAAATGCATCTGCGCATGCGTCAGCTGCACGAGCCCCATTCATTTAAACGAGTGACTTTAAAAATCCACAGCGACTGAACTAGACTGTCCAGAACACTCCCTCAGCATTGACACACATGTGGAACGGAGCTTTGGGCCAAGAGCCAACTTTTGGACCGTCCTGTAAAGGTGTTTGAGAGGTAAGCTAATGCTATATGTTAGCATTGGCTAATTCTTATTCCGGGTCCACCCCCACAGGCCCGGGGTGGTATTGCAGCATGTCAGCGCACGTCATTTTGGCCACTTTTGAGCCGGGACCCGCCCACACTGGCCTAAACCCAGGTCAACTTCCACATTGCCCTCACTGCTTCCCCCCACTGTCATTAAAAGGAACTGCACTTTACCTTGCCCCACCCAAACACACAAATGAAAGCATATGCCTCCCAAAACAAAATAATTAACTTTTATCTTGCACATGTATTTAAAAGGATTAAAACATTTAAATCACACAAGGATTAGAATAAAAAATTACAACGGTGCATGAAAAAGAGAAGAGATCAAATCCTTCAGTTGGAGCACGGGCAAAAGGAACAGTCTTTAACCTGGATTTGAACATCGCCAGAGAGGCAACCAGTCTCACATCCTCAGGAAGACTGTTCCAGACCGTAGCTGCATAAATCTGAAACGCTGCCTCCCCCTGTCTCGTTCTGACTCTGGGCACGAGCAGGAGGCCAGTCCCTGTGCTCCTCAGAGTCCCAGCAGGAGGCCAGTCCCTGTGCTCCTCAGAGTCCCAGCAGGAGGACAGTCCCTGTGCTCCTCAGAGTCCCAGCAGGAGGCCAGTCCCTGTGCTCCTCAGAGTCCCAGCAGGAGGCCAGTCCCTGTGCTCCTCAGAGTCCCAGCAGGAGGACAGTCCCTGTGCTCCTCAGAGTCCCAGCAGGAGGCCAGTCCCTGTGCTCCTCAGAGTCCCAGCAGGAGGCCAGTCCCTGTGCTCCTCAGAGTCCCAGCAGGAGGCCAGTCCCTGTGCTCCTCAGAGTCCCAGCAGGAGGACAGTCCCTGTGCTCCTCAGAGTCCCAGCAGGAGGCCAGTCCCTGTGCTCCTCAGAGTCCCAGCAGGAGGCCAGTCCCTGTGCTCCTCAGAGTCCCAGCAGGAGGCCAGTCCCTGTGCTCCTCAGAGTCCGGTGGATTTAACAAAGCAGTCGAATTCGCCAGAAATGTGATGATAGAAAAACGCACAGAGCCTTTAGGAGCAGACGACCAATGTCCATAAATGTCGAGAGTCCATTAAAGTTTATTCCAAGCTAAAGCCAAATATTGAAACCTTGAACAGGGAAGAACAGCGGAGTTATTGATGATGAACTGGGCAAACCTCAAGTCAAAGTCTGGTGTTTTGATAAAGCCTGTTGGGATTTGGGACTGTCCGCACTAACACAAGTTTTGGTGGTTTTCTCCCAGATTCGTCGGCGGAGGCCAACACCTGCCACTCTCTTCAGACTGACGGACCCACCTTCTCCTGAGGACGAGACCCAGGTGCTCCCACAGCACTCACTCAAACATACTTCATTATTGTATTTGTCCCACAGTGGGGAAATGTCAGTGTTGCATCACCGGGTGCAGAGCAGTAGGAATGAGGAGCACAAAACACAAGATGAATGAACAATAACTCTATACTGAATTAAAATTGTCTAAATTTAGCATTATAAAGAAGCAAGTTTAAAATCTCTAGCGTTAGCATAATAATGAAGCAAGTATATAATCTCTAGCTTTAGCAACAGTAAAGAAGCTAGTAAAGAATATAAAATACTGTATATTCTAGTGCAAGAAAAAGATAATAAGTGGGCCAGCACCTGAAGTGTATCTACTCTTTACTCTATATTAAGCATTTATAGAGTAAAGAGTATGTTTGTGCCAAAGGTTGAGACAAAGCACTTGGGGGAAACGATCAGTGACTTGAAATTAAAGCATTTTGTTGAGGACTTTAGTAAAGGGGCGAGGATGGAGATGCTACCACCACAAAGATCGGTAAAGCCTACATTAGATCCTGACTAAAGTACTGCTCAGTGCTGATCTGAGGAAAGACTCTCCTAAACGGGTTAGAGTGCATCCAACAGAGATGCATGCACAGTATTCTAAATCTTCCGTATCGTGCCCAGTTGACGGCAGAGCACTAAAGAGCGCTCGGACAAACAACTCTGCAAACAACTCTGCAAACAAGGCGGAACTTTGAGCTTATGCTTTGGTTTTAAACTGTTCCATGGACTCTCGCTGCTGCACTGGGACCATATAGACCCACACACTGAGTCCTGCTGCACTGGGACCATACAGACCCACACACAGAGTCCTGCTGCACTGGGACCAAACAGACCCACACACTGAGTCCTGCTGCACTGGGACCAAACAGACCCACACACTGAGTCCTGCTGCACTGGGACCAAACAGACCCACACACTGAGTCCTGCTGCACTGGGACCAAACCGACCCACACACTGAGTCCTGCTGCACTGGGACCAACACAGAGTCCTGCACAAACAGACCCACACACTGAGTCCTGCTGCACTGGGACCAAACAGACCCACACACAGAGTCCAGACCCACACACTGAGTCCTGCTGCACTGGGACCAAACAGACCCACACACTGAGTCCTGCTGCAGAGTCCTGCTGCACTGGGACCAAACAGAACCCACACACTGAGTCCTGCTGCACTGGGACCAAACAGACCCACACACTGAATCCTGCTGCACTGGGACCAAACAGACCCACACACTGAGTCCTGCTGCACTGGGACCAAACAGACCCACACACTGAGTCCTGCTGCACTGGGACCATACAGACCCACACTGAGTCCTGCTGCACTGGGACCAAACCGACCCACACACTGAGACCTGCTGCACTGGGACCATACAGACCCACACACTGAGTCCTGCTGCACTAGGACCATACAGACCCACACACTGAGTCCTGCTGCACTGGGACCAAACAGACCCACACACTGAGTCCTGCTGCACTGGGACCAAACAGACCCACACACAGAGTCCTGCTGCACTGGGACCAAACAGACCCACACACTGAGTCCTGCTGCACTGGGACCAAACAGACCCACACACTGAGACCTGCTGCACTGGGACCAAACAGACCCACACACTGAGACCTGCTGCACTGGGACCAAACAGACCCACACACTGAGTCCTGCTGCACTGGGACCAACAGACCCACACACTGAGTCCTGCTGCACTGGGACCATACAGACCCACACACTGAGATCCTGCTGCACTGGGACCAAACAGACCCACACACTGAGTCCTGCTGCACTGGGACCAAACAGACCCACACACAGAGTCCTGCTGCACTGGGACCAAACAGACCCACACACTGAGTCCTGCTGCACTGGGACCAAACAGACCCACACAGTGAGTCCTGCTGCACTGGGACCAAACCGACCCACACACTGAGTCCTGCTGCACTGGGACCATACAGACCCACACACTGAGTCCTGCTGCACTGGGACCAAACAGACCCACACACTGAGTCCTGCTGCACTGGGACCAAACAGACCCACACACTGAGTCCTGCTGCACTGGGACCAAACAGACCCACACACAGAGTCCTGCTGCACTGGGACCAAACAGACCCACACACAGAGTCCTGCTGCACTGGGACCAAACAGACCCACACAGTGAGTCCTGCTGCACTGGGACCAAACAGACCCACACACTGAGACCTGCTGCACTGGGACCAAATAGACCCACACACTGAGTCCTGCTGCACTGGGACCAAACAGACTCACACACTGAGTCCTGCTGCACTGGGACCAAACAGACCCACACACTGAGACCTGCTGCACTGGGACCAAACAGACCCACACACTGAGTCCTGCTGCACTGGGACCAAACAGACCCACACACTGAGTCCTGCTGCACTGGGACCATACAGACCCACACACTGAGTCCTGCTACACTGGGACCAAACAGACCCACACACTGAGTCCTGCTGCACTGGGACCAAACAGACCCACACACTGAGTCCTGCTGCACTGGGACCAAACAGACCCACACACTGAGACCTGCTGCACTGGGACCAAATAGACCCACACACTGAGTCCTGCTGCACTAGGACCAAACAGACCCACACAGTGAGTCCTGCTGCACTGGGACCATACAGACCCACACACTGAGTCCTGCTGCACTGGGACCAAACAGACCCACACACTGAGTCCTGCTGCACTGGGACCAAACAGACCCACACACTGAGTCCTGCTGCACTGGGACCATACAGACCCACACACTGAGTCCTGCTGCACTGGGACCAAACCGACCCACACACAGAGTCCTGCTGCACTGGGACCAAACAGACCCACACACTGAGTCCTGCTGCACTGGGACCAAACCGACCCACACACTGAGTCTCGCTTCTTGTTAAACGATTTGTACATTTATTAAAGATAAAAAAATGTGATGGTGTCAAACGTTTGTATTTTTGTTCCCAGTGGATGCTGACGGACAACGGGGTGTTGAAGTCCAGACTGACGCACACCTACCAGCCGCCCTCTCTCAAAGGTTTGCCCCGTTTTATACCCTTTTCTTTCACGTCGCTAAATTTTTCTGATGATGGAATGTCCCAGAGTGATATTTAGATTACAGCCTGAGCTTTACCAACATGAGACTGAACTGAAGATCACAAAAGAGTGGATTTAATCTTACATTTTGTCTATTTTCTAAAAGTTTAATATATTTATATACTTTTTTTTTTCATTCATAAATATCGATTTTATATATTTTGTTGTTGTTCTTTTTTATATTTTCTCTTTGATATCCAACCTATTTCCATGTATTTTTGCACAGCCCTAAATAAAAACAGCAGTCGTCTCGGAGGACTTTACAAAATTGGCAAAATGTATCTTAATTTCAGCACGTTTTGATTGACTTAAAGTAGCAATATGTAAGATTTTTATGTCAAGTCATCATTAAAGGGCCCTAATCTCTCGTCATTAAAGGGCCCTAATCTCTCGTCATTAAAGGGCCCTATCTCTCGTCATTAAAGGGCCCTAATCTCTCGTCATTAAAGGGCCCTAATCTCTCGTCATTAAAGGGCCCTAACAGATCGGAGAATCAGTCGAACAGTTCGCACATAGAAGCCATTGGTCCAGCAGGATGACCAATGTCCATAAATGTTAATAAATGTGAATAAATATCCATAAATGTCCCGTATTGTCACTGTCTTTAGACCCTCCTGTATCTGCGGGGAACCACTCAAAAACAACCCAATTAAAGCAATTCATATTAAATAAATGACATATAAATGCATCACTAGTGTTTTAGTTTTGGGTAATTTTACTGAACAGAATCCAATCGTTTTGAAATATCGACTTGTGAGGTTTTGAAAGTGCCCTGTGGCGAGACACGTTTCGGCAGACTCCGAAAGACACCTCTACCTTTTAGTCCCACTGTGAATAAATCTGTAAAAAGCACATTTCTGAGATCTTTAAAACATTGTGTTCAATCCTGTGGACGATCCAGAGCCCAGTCAGACCTGATTCTCTACAGACAGTGGACATGTGCTTGTTCAGAGGTCCAAAAGCCCTGGGAGTGGTGTGTGTGAGATTAGGAGACAAACAGCTGTGGTCCTCGTCTGGATGATCCTGGATTATGGGATGGACACACAGTTGCAACAGGGGGCGCTTTTCTCACACACTCACAGCCAGTCGCTCAACAAGTCCAAGAAGAACATAGTTATTAGACATTTTATAGACGTGACTCATGACCAAACCACCTGCACTTGCACTAGTACTCCAGTGGGGTTTTACTGCAAATGGCAAATACACTGAAGTTCAACACTGCAAAGAAATGATGAGAAATGACTCAAAAATGGCCCAAATTTGGCAAAATGTATCGTAATTTGAGAACATTTTCATTGCCTTTAAGTAGCAATATGTAAGATTTTTATGTCAAGTTATAATTAAAGGGCCCTAATCTGTCATCTTTAAAGGGCCCTAATCTGTCATCAATAAAGGGCCCTAATCTGTCATCATTAAAGGGCCCTAGTTTGTCATAATTAAAGGGCCCTAATCTGTCATCATTAAAGGGCCCTAATCTGTCATCATTAAAGGGCCCTAATCTGTCATCATTAAAGGGCCCTAATCTGTCATCATTAAAGGGCCCTAATCTGTCATCATTAAAGGGCCCTAATCTGTCATCATTAAAGGGCCCTAGTCTGTCATCATTAAAGGGCCCTAACGCACGCACACACACACACGCACGCACGCACGCACGCGCACACGCACACACACACACACACACACACACACACAGTAACGCTGAGTGGTGTGTGCAGTGGTGCAGAAGATGGCCCAGGCCCACCTCGCCTGTTTACCTTCGATGGACAAAGACGACTCTGAGGAGGAGGCGGACGGCGGCTGTGAAGAGACTAAAGGTGTGTTACATTCTGACACACACACACACACCACGTTATTAAAAACACAATCCTATTTTCTTTTGGATAGAACTGCGTGGAGATGAACAGAAACTTCCAGAGAACTCGGCTCGACCCGACAAATCCACAGAACCAAGAAAGCATCACCAACCGAGAGGCGAGACAGAGCCGCAGGAGATCGGGAAGTTTTAGATTGAAACGATTCAAAAAGGTTCTGTGCTTTTGTCAATGACAGGACCAGTACCAGGACCAGTACCAGTACCAGGACCAGGACCGTTACCATGGGAGCAGGACCAACAGACCTAAACCAGTTTAAAGGTCTTATACTCAGCTTCTCGGGCAAACACTTCACGGCTTCATAAACATATTCTGTGCATGAGTTGCTTTTGTAATTGGATTCTTCATTTAGTGGCTTTGATTTTATTTTGATTCTTTTTCAGCATGATTTGTTTTGTATTTTCATTTGTAATTTTTAAAATAAATCTCTGTATTTATGTTTCTCTCATGTTGTTGTTATTTTTACTCTGTATTATACATTCACGGCTTTGTAAAATGTAAAACTATTTTGTAAACCTGTTTTAATAATAATAAAATCATATGAAATGTTTCCTCTGTATCCGTATCCACACTCGTATCACATGGACAGCTGTGCAGGGCAGGGCCTGGTTAGTGCTCTGATGGGAGACCTGAGGGAACACCAGGTGCGGCTGTGAAGTGCCAAACTGTGGTTGTGTCCTTAGGCAAGACACTTCCCCCACATTAGAATGAGTCTGGTGTGTGTGTGAATGGTTGGTGGTGGTGGGAGAGGCCGATGGCACAGACTGGTTGCCTCGCTTCTGTCAGTGTGCCCCAGGGCAGCTGTGGCTACAGTAGTAGTTTATAACCACTGTGTTTGGAGAGAAAGAATAATGACGTGAAGTGTCTTTGATTGTTCTGAAAAAACCATTGCAGTATCATTATTATTATTATTATTGAAACAGCTGCATGGACACAGCTGCTGTAGTCTATTTGAGCTGTAGGTGGCAGTATAACCTCACATTTGTTTAGGTGAACGAGCATATATACAAGTCTATGTGTACTTATATGTGTGTGTAATGCAATAGGAACAAAAGGAGTCCTGCCTCTGAGCACGTTTACAGCTCTTAAAAACCAACATGAGACACAGAAGTAACAGAACAACAGATGTTCTTTATTTCCACAGTGTCAACATTTCAGAGGATTCAGAAATAATCACATGTTTCCTCGTGTGGCTCTCACGTCTTCTTTCAAAATCTTTCTTGCTTTCACAAAAAACACCCCGCAGACGTCGTCCACGCCCACCTTCATGTCTTGGGGCAGAGTGTAGACCTCCAGCCTGATCAGGCTGAAGCCCTGGTCCTGCAGAGCAGCACAGACCTGGGCCTCGTTCAGTGGGACCACTGGGATCCTCAGGTCTGGACCCCCCAAGTAATAACTCTCCTGCAGCGCCCCGATGAGCAGCAGATGGCCCCCAGGCCGCAGCAGAGTGCTGATGTGTCCCAGGGCCTTGGTGAACGTGTCCAGGTCAGGACTGACACTCTCCAGACAGAAGCAAGACACCAGGCAGTCGGCCCCCTGTGGAGGGAGGCCCTCAGGGGCCAAGGGCTGAGCCTGATGCACATCGATGGGGAGAACATCAGACACCACCTCACGCAGTCGAGCCGCCTTCTCTTTCCACGTGCACGGGCTGCAACAAATGATATAAACAAATATAATAATCATACTTCCACCACATGAAGTCATGCAGTCTGTGAAATACAGAGCACCTTCTTCCCTCCAGTTTGCACACGTGTTGGATGTACGGGGTCCAGTCCAGGCTCCCGCCCTCTCCCTGCAGCCACCGCTTCAGCTCCTGCCTGTTGGCCTCCACAAAGTCAGTCAGGAGCACTTTGTTGAAGATCTCACAGCCACTCAGCACTTGGTACAGAGTGGGACCTGAGCCAACATCGATCAGAAGATCTCCCTCTATGTCTCCTACAAGAAGTATATTGTTCTGACACAGACAGTACATGGGACATAGTAGTATGAAGTATAGAGTACCTTCAGTGAAGGCGCGGTGAAGACAGGCCAGCTTCCACGGCACAACGCTGTCCTGTCTCTCAAAGTCAGCTCTGGGGGAAGTGTAGTTGTACTGCAGGTACGCAGCAGGGTCAAACTTCTGGTAGGTCACTGCCATCGCTGCCACACCGCTCTCCCCCATGTTGGATCTGTCACAGACAAAGACGTCTTCAGGTTCATCTCTTTATAGAGCATCAAACCAGGATGCTTGTACAACTGATAAAGCCAGTTTTACTTAAGCAAGAAACCATAGGTAAGACAAATATTAGCTACCGGTTTAGGTAAACTGCCAAACGATGAGAGTAGAACAGCGGGGACTCACCTGCAGCCTCGACCTCCTCTTCGTCCTTTGCTGCAGCCTCGACCTCCTCTTCGTCCTTTGCTGCAGCCTCGACCTCCTCTTCGTCCTTTGCTGCAGCCCTATAGTTCGGCTCTCATTTATACCTGTCTCCTTGTAGTCCAAAGTGCTTTTTCCTGAGGCCAGTTTCCTTGATTTTCACAGATACAGATATTATCACTGAGCCTTTGCTCTGTTCAGACCATCAGCCCTGTGGCCCTGCTGCTCTGAGCAGGGGTTTCCTCCAACACTAATGCACTCAGCAGGTTCCAGAATCACAAAGAATGCATTTTAATACATACAGGATATATTGTGAATATTACACAGAAGAGGCCATGAAGGAAAATCAGTCAAATCAGAACAATGTGTTTGTTTATACAAGTGCCACACTGAGTATTTTGGCAGGCTGGCCCATGCCGTATCATTGAGGGACAGGTAAATTAATATCTTCACCAAAGCCGTCTCAGTGCAAACCTCTCTGTGACAAAGTGTCTGGCTTCCAAATAAAGACTTGTCGTAAACATGTATTTTTGCACATTTGTGTCCATGAACACACCTTGTTATAAACGTATCATCTTTTAATGCAGTAGAGGTGGATGATAGTCACTACCTGAAGCCCGGAGCTTGTACTTCTGTGTCAGGCAGATAGAAGGAGCAGGAGGTGGAGGATAACATGGCAGATAAGCTAAAACACAAACAGAAGAAAAGCAAACAGGGCAGATATAATTACATAATGTACATTTGGACCGTCCTATTAGGAGCCAATTCTGTTATCGTTGGTTCTCGGGGCGGTGTCCAGTCACAGTCACCTCTTTGTAACCTTAAAATGTGCAAAATACCCAATTAAGTGCACCATGACTGTCTGTGTATGTAGCATAAAGCAGTGTTCCCCAACCTTTTTAAGCCGTGGCAAATGTTTGTCTTTTCAAAAAATCCCATGCACAAGACCAGCTGAATTTGATACAAAAATTAAACTACTGTCTTTTTTAACAAAGCAAAATCATTCTCATCAGTGTGTATTATTTAGCAAATAAAACAAGCACAACAAATGTTTTCTAATCATCTCACATTATTTTCTTTTCACATGATTTTGACCAAGCAGCTGATAACGGATCATTTCCAAGGCACACTCATAAACATCTCGAGGCCCACCAACGTGCCACGGCCCACTGGTTGAAACGCACTGGTATAAAGGATGGTCTCCCCAAATTTGATCTCTGACAAAGCCACTGGAGTATTTTTCAAGAATACGAGATCAAGAACAAAACCGAAACAATCTGCTCTTACTGAAAGCCAGATTTCCTCAGACCTCTGAAGCTAAGCAGGGCAGGACTGATTGGTACTGTGATGGGAGACATCTCTGAACACCAGGTGCCACAGTGGGGCTGTAAAGTGCCAAACTGTTGTGGTATGTGTCTGGTATATGTGTATGTATTGGGCCTCGCTTCTATCAGTCTGTCCCAGGGCAGCTGTGGCTAACCTAGTAGTTTATCACCAGTGTGTATGGAGTGAATGAATAATGACATGTGAAGTGTCTTTGAGCGTTCAAAAAGCGCTAAAAGACATCATGGATTATTTTCATTATTATTATTATTATTACTATTATTATTATTATTATTATTATTATTGTTATTATTATTATTAGTATTAGTATTATTATTATTATTACTATTATTATTATTATTATTATTATTATTATTATTACTATTATTATTATTATTATTATTATTATTACTATTATTATTATTACTACTACTATTATTATTATTATTATTATTGTTATTATTGTTATTATTATTATTATTATTTAAGCGATCATGTACAGTAAGTCTCAGTGTTGCTTTGTGACTTTGACTGTTTGCAAATTCATTCTTGTCCTCCCTTCACATTTGTATTGTTTTAATAACTTGTATATTTGGGTTTCTTACTTTTGTCTTTGTGCAGAACTTTAGACATTTTTTAAAATAAAATAAATAAATGAATTCAATACTTTACATATTACCTAACTAGGTTTATTTTCACGTGACCAAACCTGGAGCTGACACATAAAAAGTTTAAATTCATAAGTGCAAGTAAGGTCTTTTTATTTTTATTTGGGTGCAGCCATTTGAGGAACTTCCGCTTTCCCGCTGGTCATTATTGCGTCATTTCCGGACACTTTAGCGCCGATTTACTAGTGGTTTTGTTGCGAAGTGTAAACTATGGCGTGGACACAGAGCTGTCTTCGTGTCTGTGGTGAGTTTCTGGGTCGTGCGCTGTTTTCTTTCTCTTAATTTAACTTTAAAAACATTAAAAAATAGTTTCTTGTGCAGATGTGGTGAGTGGGAGGAGTCACAGCCGCACGCCTCCTCATGGCCCGCCCTCCCTCTCGGAATTATCGCCAAATAAATCACATGCATTTAGCAAAGTTTACAGCTTTTATTTGATCAAATCTTTGAGCTAACTAAAAATAAACGTAACAGAATTAAAAAGGGATATTTTTATTTTGGCTGGAATTTCGTTGTCACAGTAAGTCCTGGTTATATTTGCTAATATTGTGCACTTGTAAATCATCTGCTGTATTTTTTTCATATATTTCTTGCATTTTCTTGTGTATAGCTATCAACTCATTTAACCATGCTGCTTCTGAGGCTGACCGTGTGTTCAAAGATCCCAAAGCAAACAAAATTCTGCTCCTTTTTCAAGAGAAATCTGATGCAAGGTAAGTCCAGTTATTTCAGTTTTATACGTATTCATTGAGTCATTCATGAATAATACCTAATGCAATGTGATTGGGGTGTTTTAAATGCATTCATTGTAGTTGTTGACATCATGTAGTTGTGAAATATTTTGTTTTTTGCTCTTAATCAACAGTGAGTACCAGTGATTATTGGGTATACTGACTCTCTTTTGCTTTCCCTTTTGTTTTTTCTGCTATAATTCCGCAGCAGATCAAACATTGTTCCTATTGTAGCGTTATTAGATCCCCCCGTGGGTAATCCGGAGTGTGTTTGTGGACCCCGTGCGCCTCATTGCTCCACAGAGATGTGTAATGTCAGCAGGCGCTTTGCTGCTTGGCCTGCTGATGTGGCACTTTACAGGCCGAGATTATCCGTTGCCGTGGTTACAAATGGATGTACTTCTGCGTCTATGTGTTTTACTGAGTTGTGTGCTCAATGAAACCAAAACCCAGAAAGACAAACTTCTATCCAGCCCGAAGAGAAGTGCATATGATGAGAGAGGCTTTGAGTGTCCCGCAGAAGGGAAAGTTCAGTGTTGCAGGGTACAGTGCTAGGAACACAGTATGAAAGTATGTAAAAGTTTACTAATGAAGTACTAATGTCATGTGATGCTGTAAATATGTATGTGCCTTTACATGATTGTGAAAGAGGAGGATTTTCTACTTATGGGTGGATCTTCAAGACTATTGGTCCTCCTAATTGTCAATCATTCTGGTGATGCGTGCTCGTCCAATAAGACCAGAGAGTTTTGTTCTAAAAGTGGAGAGGGCGGTTCTTTCCTAAAACTTGAGAAAATCCTCCTATATACCTTTAAGACAATGTTTGGAGTCATAAAGTTATAGAAATTATGGATTATAAACAAGTTTGTGCAAATTTTGGAACATCAACCACTCTGAAAGCCACTTTGGTTCGTACAGATCCAGACTTTTACAAATGCTGAGACCCGATAAATGCTATATCCCACATTGCATCTGTATAATAAGTCATCTTTGGACATTTAGACCCACATTATTTAGCACTAAAATTCTTAATATACATGATTTAGTTTTTGGTTTTTTGTCTTATTGTTAAATGTATAAGATATTTGAAAACATCTGACCTGAGATATAATGTTTATAATGACCAAAGAAAACCATGACTTTCTTGGTAAATATCAGCCTGTAACTCACTACATTACATCACATTCAAGAGCCAATCAGCTTTGTCGATTCCACAGAACCCATACAGCATATCCACACCAATTATCAGTATCATCGCATCATACTGGTGCGTCCCTAGTGTTAATAAATGATAATAGTGGTGAGTAACAGTGGTTGTGGCTGTTGTGATCTGAATTTAAATATTTCAAACGCAGATCCAAGGAAAAACAAGTTCATTTAATTAACAAAAAACAACTGGAGAAACAAAAACATGATAATAACAAAGTCCAAACAAGCTCCTTTCTCCTTGTTTGGACTTTGTTGTTATCAGGCAAACTGGTCCTCCACATGAGAAAATACAAAAAGACGTTTAAAGTCGAATAAAAAGTGTTTATCCTAATTTCAGAATTGGATTTGTAGATCCAGCACAGAAATACTCTCCCCAATTGGCCTGATGGGAGACAGGTGGGCTCTCCTCACCTGCAAAGGGGGAGGAGACTCATAGACACACAGAGGGGAGGGGGGAGAAGGGAGGGGGGAGGGGGCACCAGAACTGCCCTCCTTCCAAAAAGAGCGAGTTACTAATTACTTTCGCAACTTCTTTGTTTAAAATCTATTGAATATGAAACGACAGGATGGTCTCACGGTTCGTCCTTTGATCATCGCACGGAACTTCGTCACGCCAAAAGGATCGTGGTGAAGTTGGGCAGCGCCGTGGTCACCAGAGGAGACGAGTGCGGCCTGGCTCTGGGCAGACTGGCCTCCATCGTCGAACAGGTAGCCATTTTGTTTGTTAGTTCAGTTTATTTTTATTGTTTATGTGTTGTGTACAAAATGTTGCCTTTTTTTAGGGTGCGACGTTAATTTCAGATTCAGTTGATTTGCCATTTGCAGTGAAACCACATTGGAATACATGTGCAAAACTAACCCAGTGTGCAAAACTAACTAACCCAGTGTGCAAAACTAACTAACCCAGTGTGCACCAGACACGTAGCAATTCAATCCGGACCAGACCAGAACAGACACGAAATGCATTTTAGAAAGGTTTAGGGAGTGGCGCATCCAGAGCGATAGAGCAGGAGCCAGAGCAGGAGCCAGAGCAGGAGCCAGAGGATGAGCCAGAGGAGGAGCCAGAGGAGGACCCAGAGCAGGAGCCAGAGGAGGAGCCAGAGGAGGACCCAGAGCAGGAGCCAGAGCAGGAGCCCGAGGAGGAGCCGCTTCACTGTCATAGGTTGGCAAAGGGGCTGGAAGAGCTCTGTGATTGGCTGAGGGTGGAGAGGCTGGCAGAGCTCTGTGATTGGCTGAGGGCGGTGAGGCTGGCACAGCTCTGTGATTGGCTGAGGATAGGCTGGCCTTGGATGGGATAAAACTGCAGCATGCAGTCTTCCAGTCTGAATTTGCGCTTAAGCCTAATTTGTCACTGTGAAATCAATCCACAAAAACATTATTGTTTAAAGTAGCACTGCGTAAGATTTTCATGGCAAGTCATCATTAAAGGGCCCTAATCTGAGGATTTCTATCTTTGTGAAAAAGGTATTGGTTATAGATTTGTTGTTGACAAAACTCTTGTCTATTCAGCTGTTATGGTCCCAGCTGGATTCGTCTGCATATCTGGCAACCTGAGTCAGGGAGAGTGGGAGAGGCTGCAGTACCACTTTAGGCCAGATGTTTACATACTGCTCCTTTAAAGTGATTGTCGGGAGTTTGTCAGACAGAGAGGTACTTGATTTGAAAAAAACGACGCAAGCTCCCTCCCCCTTCCTTTCTGATTGGTCTACACCTACGTTTCCGTAACACTTTGAAATGTTAATCAGAGAACATATTATACATAAAAATTATTAATACACATGCACGGAGGTTTTCAGAATTATTTGTGAACGTTTTAACTCATTGTGTCCCATTGACGCACAAATACGTCAAAGCAAATAGTAACGTCGTGTGCCATTGACGCATTAATCCGTCAATTGCCTTTTTCGCTATTTTCACGTTCCCAGATGTCTATTGTATCTAATATGTATGGGGATGACTTGAGACCATATTTTATCGAGCCAGCAGGTGGCAGCATTGCTCTCTGAATGGTTTGAAAACATGTAGGTGCACATGTTATGCCTCTTTTTTCTCAGCTTTCTGGTGATTTCTGGTGATTTCAGTAAAACTTCCCTCTACTCAACAAAGGATTACAGGGGAACGAAAAAAGCTATAAACAAAATTCTTTTTGCTGAGGAAAGTAGACAGTCCATTCTTTTAGAATCTGGTGTCGGATTTCAGATAGTCATAGTACACAATATTCTGTGGGTCTTGAAAAATCAGTAAAAATCATCAGAAATGGCTGGCACTGTGGGAGTACCTGTTCTGAAATAGGCTGGCAAAAATGTTTTTATGCACACAAAAAAGCGATCGCGGCAAACCAGGAAGTGCTATTATCATGAATTGCACATTATAGGACACATCTGCAGAGGATCTGATTATGGATATAGGTTCAGTATATACATAAGTACCTCAGCGCGGATGTTCAGAATTCTTTGTTCAGTTTTCATGTAGTTCCAGAGCCTAATAGAGGCTCCGCGAAAACAAACAACTGAGCATGAGCGGAGCTGCGAGCATCAGCGCCGATGATTGACAGCCCTTGGCATGACTCGATTGGTTAACCTCGACGGCACCGTGGATTCTGAACTATAGCTAAGAGAAGGGAAGGCGGGACTTGCCCGTAATATTAGAATTAATAAAATGACTTATTTTATATCAACATTTAAGGCCAGGAGGTCAATTTAGCACATTTCCTAAAATGTGTAATTCATTTAGAGTTACAGACTATCACTTTAATATTTAGTGGCGTTTAATGCATGCACAGTTATTTACAATTGTTACAGCCATATGAATGTGACTTTTCCATGTATTGTCATTTAGTTTTTTTGTTTTATGCTTCTCAAAGATCCAACAGTAATGGTTCAGGTATAGAACAGATGAGAGAATGGTGCTGTTTGTGTGATGTGATCAGACTGACGTGTGAGTGATGTCCGCTCGCCCCCTGCAGCGACAAAAAGACCTGATAATTGCTTTATGGTTTTGCAGGTGGCCATGCTGCAGAACCAGGGCAGGGAGATGATGATAGTGACCAGTGGAGCCGTGGCCTTTGGAAAACAAAGATTAAGACACGAGATCCTGCTGTCCCAGAGTGTGCGGCAGGCCCTGCACACCGGACACACCCAGCTCAAAGACATGGTAACACACAGGTCTACACACAGGTCTACACAATCATTTAGTAATGACCAAAGAGCTGCTGCTGGGGAGCTGCGTTCAGTCGAAGGAAATCAAGGACTTCCAGAAATATGGCGTTTTTCTCTGATTTCATGTCATTTCTTCCATTTCATTTTTCATTTCTTTGCCACCTCTGACGTGTTGTTGAAACCTGCATCAGGGATATTTACAGTATATGGGTTTGCCTTTTTGTTTCCTTGTTTTTGCCTTTATGTTTGTCAATGTAGAAGATTCAGCACAACTATGTTACAATCAGACTTTTTTCAGCTTTAAAGCTGCACTAACTGACTTTATTTTTGTATTCATTACGAAAATGCTATCCATGTCCGTGTAGGGCATTGGGATATACGTCCTTTTGAAGAAAAAGTAGCGCAGGTTTGTGCAGGCGTGACATTATATTTTAGATCGAGTTTTGATGAAACAAGGAAGAGAATGTGTTTCGGGTCGCAGATTGTGACCAATCACAGCGGACCACTGGCCCCCACTTTCGTGAGAAATCTACAGGTCCCTGTTAGCATAGACGGCTGAGTTAGCACAACAAGCGGCGGAGCTAACCTGAAACTTCCTCGTCTTCGTCACCGGTTACTGCTTACACAGCGAGACAGCCATCCACAAGAAAGTCTCGTTCCTCCGCGCTTCCCGGTTCTATCGTTCTATGGTCACGCCATCCACGCTCAAATGTACGCTACATGATTCTATCCATATTGGGAGACGCTAGTTCCATCAACAACAGTGGGTGTGTGTGGGGGGCGATAGCTTCGTGGGTGCGGGGAGGGGAGCAGAAAGAACGAGGCCAGCGAGTCCGCGGCTTCAAAATCCCAAAGTTAGTTAGTGCAGCTTTAAGGAACATTTTTTATTTGCATTTTTAACTTCCCGGCTCAAAAGTGGCCAAAATGACGTGCGCTGACATGCTGTAATACCACCCCGGGCCTGTGGGGGTGGACCCGGAATAAGAATTAGCCAATGCTAACATATAGCATCTTCTTACCTCTCGAAAGCACCTTTACAGGACGGTCCAAAAGTGGCTCTTGGCCCAAAGCTCCGTTCCACATGTGTGTCAATGCTGAGGGAGTGTTCTGGACCAGTCTAGTTTAGTCGCTGTGGACTTTTGAAGTCTCTCGTTCAAATGAATGGAGCTGCGTCGGCTGACGCATGCGCAGATGCATTTTTTCACAATTTCCTTGTGGGCGGGACCACTCGTGGCCCATTTGTTTGAACGGCGGAGATAGGCGTGACTACATCTTTTAATATATACAATCTATGGTCAATACACAGACTCCAACACATTTATGAACTAAACAATATTTCATTTTTTTTGTAAAATAAAAATAATTTCTTGTTTTTTATTATGAATAATAATAATAATGATAATAGTACATCTTACTTGTATGTTCTTTTTTGGACACTCAAAGAATCTGTTTATGTTTTGAAGAAAAAAGCGTCTGTAATGGGGAAAGGACGACTTCACATTTGTGTTCTAAACAATTCAATTAAATACAGTTTATTCTCGTATCGCAGTCATAATCTTGGAGAACCTTTTTTATTTAAGTAAAACACATCAACATTCAACAAAAACATGAAAAGAACACAATATAAAACAAAAACGCAAAAGTACAACCCCAAACAGAACACAAAGACATAAATAATAAAAATAGAGAAGGATAAAAATAGTTTCTCTTGCCATAATCCTGCCCAATGTTTCCACTCAAGATCCTTCTCTTCTTGAATGTTAGTGAAGTGTTCTTGGGTAGAGTTTGATATTGTCGTCTTTTGCGTCCGGTAATCGTTGTGTTTCCATGTGTAACAGTCCGTGCCCGTCCTGGAGGCCCGAGCCTGTGCTGCTGCCGGACAGAGCGGCCTCATGGCTCTGTATGAAGCTATGTTCACACAGTACAGCACCTGCACAGCACAGGTACCACTCACTGTACAGCACAGGTACCACTCACTGTACAGCACAGGTACCACTCACTGTAAAGCACCTGCACAGCACAGGTACCACTCACTGTAAAGCACCTGCACAGCACAGGTACCACTCACTGTACAGCACCTGCACAGCACAGGTACCACTCACTGTAAAGCACCTGCACAGCACAGGTACCACTCACTGTACAGCACAGGTACCACTCACTGTACAGCACAGGTACCACTCACTGTACAGCACCTGCACAGCACAGGTACCACTCACTGTACAGCACCTGCACAGCACAGGTACCACTCACTGTACAGCACAGGTACCACTCACTGTACAGCACAGGTACCACTCACTGTACAGCACAGGTACCACTCACTGTACAGCACAGGTACCACTCACTGTACAGCACAGGTACCACTCACTGTACAGCACCTGCACAGCACAGGTACCACTCACTGTACAGCACAGGTACCACTCACTGTAAAGCACCTGCACAGCACAGGTACCACTCACTGTACAGCACCTGCACAGCACAGGTACCACTCACTGTACAGCACAGGTACCACTCACTGTACAGCACAGGTACCACTCACTGTACAGCACCTGCACAGCACAGGTACCACTCACTGTACAGCACCTGCACAGCACAGGTACCACTCACTGTACAGCACAGGTACCACTCACTGTACAGCACAGGTACCACTCACTGTACAGCACCTGTACAGCACAGGTACCACTCACTGTACAGCACAGGTACCACTCACTGTACAGCACCTGCACAGCACAGGTACCACTCACTGTACAGCACAGGTACCACTCACTGTAAAGCACCTGCACAGCACAGGTACCACTCACTGTACAGCACCTGCACAGCACAGGTACCACTCACTGTACAGCACCTGCACAGCACAGGTACCACTCACTGTACAGCACAGGTACCACTCACTGTACAGCACAGGTACCACTCACTGTAAAGCACCTGCACAGCACAGGTACCACTCACTGTACAGCACCTGCACAGCACAGGTACCACTCACTGTACAGCACCTGCACAGCACAGGTACCACTCACTGTACAGCACAGGTACCACTCACTGTACAGCACAGGTACCACTCACTGTACAGCACCTGCACAGCACAGGTACCACTCACTGTACAGCACAGGTACCACTCACTGTACAGCACAGGTACCACTCACTGTACAGCACCTGCACAGCACAGGTACCACTCACTGTACAGCACAGGTACCACTCACTGTACAGCACCTGCACAGCACAGGTACCACTCACTGTACAGCACCTGCACAGCACAGGTACCACTCACTGTACAGCACAGGTACCACTCACTGTACAGCACAGGTACCACTCACTGTACAGCACCTGCACAGCACAGGTACCACTCACTGTACAGCACCTGCACACAGCACAGGTACCACTCACTGTACAGCACAGGTACCACTCACTGTACAGCACAGGTACCACTCACTGTACAGCACCTGCACAGCACAGGTACCACTCACTGTACAGCACAGGTACCACTCACTGTAAAGCACCTGCACAGCACAGGTACCACTCACTGTACAGCACCTGCACAGCACAGGTACCACTCACTGTACAGCACCTGCACAGCACAGGTACCACTCACTGTACAGCACAGGTACCACTCACTGTACAGCACAGGTACCACTCACTGTAAAGCACCTGCACAGCACAGGTACCACTCACTGTACAGCATCCCTCCCTTCGCTCTCTCCATCCCTCTCTCTGCTCTCAGTCTCGCTACCTGTGGCTCTCTCTCACTCCCTCCCTCCCTCTCCTCTCTCTCTCTCCCTCTTGCGCGATCTCTCTCGCTGCCGGTCGCTCTCTCTCACCCTAGCACCCTCCCTCCCTCTCTCTCTCTCTCGCTCTCCCTCTCTGCTCTCTCTCGGCTCTTAGTGGTCTCTCTCACTCCACTCCCCTCGCCCTCGCTCTTCTCTCCCTCTCGCTCTCATCTCCTCTCCCACTGCTCTCTCTTCGCTCTCACTCCCTCCCCTCCCTCCCTCTCTCTCTCTCCCTCTCTGCTCTCTCTCTCTCTCTTGTCTCTCGCAACTCGGACCCTCAATTCCCACCCTCTCTCTCGTCTCTCTCCTCTCTGCTCTCTCTCGCGCCTCTCTGTCGCTCATCACGTCCCTCCCTCTCTCTCTCGCTCTCTCTCCCTCTCTCTGGCACTCTTCTCGCTCCAGGTCTCTCTCACGCCCTCCCCTCCCTCTCTCTCTCGCTCCCTCTCTGCTCTCTCTCTCTCTCTGGTCTCTCTCACTCCCTCCCCTCCCTCCCTCCCTCTCTCTCTCTCTCTCTCTCCCTCTCTGCTCTCTCTCTCTCTCTCTGGTCTCTCTGGTCTCTCTGCTGCTCTCTCTCACTCCCTCCCCTCCCTCTCTCTCTCCCTCTCTGCTCTCTCTCGCTCTCTGGTCTCTCTCACTCCCTCCCTCCCTCTCTCTCTCTCTCTCTCTCCCTCTCTGCTCTCTCTCTGCTCTCTCTCTCTCTCTCTCCCTCTCTCTCCCTCTCTCTCACTCCCTCCCTCTCCCTCCTCTCCCTCTCTGCTCTCCCTCTCTCTCCCTCTTACTGCTTCGTCTCTCTCTCTCTCTTCCTCTCTCTACCTCTCTGCTCTCTCTCCTCTCTCTCTCTCTCTCTCCCTCCCTCCCTCCCTTCTCTCTCTCTCTCTCTCTCACTCCTCCCTCTCTCTCTCTCTCTCTCTCTCTCTCACTCCCTCCCTCTCTCTCTCTCTCTACTCTCTCTCTCTCTCTCTCTCCTCTCTCCCTCCTCCCTCTCCTCCCTCTCTCTCTCTCTCTCTCTCCCTCCCCCCTCTCTCTCTCTCTCTCTCTCTCTCCTCTCTCTCTCACTCCCTCCCTCCTCTCTCTCTCTCTCCTCTCTCTCTCTCTCTCTCTCTCTCTCTCTCTCTCTCTCTCACTCTCTCTCTCTCTCTCTCTCTCTCTCTCTCTCTCTCTCTCTCTCTCTCTCTCTCTCTCTCTCTCTCTCTCTCTCTCTCTCTCCCTCCCTCCCTCTCTCTCTCTCTCTCTCCTCTGCAGGTCCTTGTCACTAACCTGGACTTCCACGATGAGCAGAAGAGACAGAATCTGAGCAGCACTCTGCAGGAGCTGCTGAGGATGAACATCGTGCCCATCATCAACACTAACGACGCCGTGGTGCCCCCCCCGGAGCCCAACAGCGACTTACAGGGGTAAATGTGGGTACAGACAGCAGAGGGAGGGGGGGGTAAATGTGGGTACAGACAGCAGAGGGAGGGGGGGGGTGGTGGAGGGTAAATGTGGGTACAGACAGCAGAGGGAGGGGGGGAGTAAATGTGGGTACAGACAGCGAGGGAGGGGGGGAGTAAATGTGGGTACAGACAGCAGAGGGAGGGGGGGTAAATGTGGGTACAGACAGCAGAGGGAGGGGGGGTAAATGTGGGTACAGGACAGCAGAGGGAGGGGGGGTAAATGTGGGTACAGACAGCAGAGGGAGGGGGGGGTAAATGTGGGTACAGACAGCAGAGGGAGGGGGGGTAAATGTGGGTACAGACAGCAGAGGGAGGGGGGGGAGTAAATGTGGGTACAGACAGCAGAGGGAGGGGGGGAAAGATAAATGTGGGTACAGACAGCAGAGGGAGGGGGGGGGGTAAATGTGGGTAACAGACAGCAGAGGGAGGGGGGGGTAAATGTGGGTACAGACAGCAGAGGGAGGGGGGGGGGGGTAAATGTGGGTACAGACAGCAGAGGGAGGGGGGAGTAAAATGTGGGTACAGACAGCAGAGGGAGGGGGGTAAATGGGGTAAATGTGGGTACAGACAGCAGAGGGAGGGGGGGGGGGGTAAATGTGGGTACAGACAGCAGAGGGAGGGGGGGGTGGTAAATGTGGGTACAGACAGCAGAGGGAGGGGGGGGGGTAAATGTGGGTACAGACAGCAGAGGGAGGGGGGGGGGGGGGCGTAAATGTGGGTACAGACAGCAGAGGGAGGGGGGGGTAAATGTGGGTACAGACAGCAGAGGGAGGGGGGGTAAATGTGGGTACAGACAGCAGAGGGAGGGGGGGTAAATGTGGGTACAGACAGCAGAGGGAGGGGGGGGGGTAAATGTGGGTACAGACAGCAGAGGGAGGGGGGGGGGTAAATGTGGGTACAGACCGCAGAGGGAGGAGGGGGTAACATGTGGGTACAGACAGCAGAGGGAGGGGGGGGGGGTAAATGTGGGTACAGACAGCAGAGGGAGGGGGGGGGGTAAATGTGGGTACAGACAGCAGGGGGAGGGGGGGGTAAATGTGGGTACAGACAGCAGAGGGAGGGGGGGTAAATGTGGGTACAGACAGCAGAGGGAGGGGGGGGGGGGTAAATGTGGGTACAGACAGCAGAGGGAGGGGGGGGGTAAATGTGGGTACAGACAGCAGAGGGAGGGGGGGTAAATGTGGGTACAGACAGCAGAGGGAGGGGGGGGGGGTAAATGTGGGTACAGACAGCAGAGGGAGGGGGGGGGTAAATGTGGGTACAGACAGCAGAGGGAGGGGGGGTAAATGTGGGTACAGACAGCAGAGGGAGGGGGGGTAAATGTGGGTACAGACAGCAGAGGGAGGGGGGGTAAATGTGGGTACAGACAGCAGAGGGAGGGGGGGTAAATGTGGGTACAGACAGCAGAGGGAGGGGGGGGGTAAATGTGGGTACAGACAGTAGAGGGAGGGGGGTAAATGTGGGTACAGACAGCAGAGGGAGGGGGGGTAAATGTGGGTACAGACAGCAGAGGGAGGGGGGGTAAATGTGGGTACAGACAGCAGAGGGAGGGGGGAGTAAATGTGGGTACAGACAGCAGAGGGAGGGGGGGGGGGGTAAATGTGGGTACAGACAGCAGAGGGAGGGGGGGGGGGGGTAAATGTGGGGTACAAACAGCAGAGGGAGGGGGGGTAAATGTGGGTACAGACAGCAGAGGGAGGGGGGGTAAATGTGGGTACAGACAGCAGAGGGAGGGGGGGGTAAATGTGGGTACAGACAGCAGGAGGGAGGGGGGGGGTAAATGTGGGTACAGGACAGCAGAGGGAGGGGGGGGGGTAAATGTTGGTTAAAGACAGTAGAGGGAGGGGGGGGGTAAATGTGGGTACAGACAGCAGAGGGGAGGGGGGGTAAATGTGGGTACAGACAGCAGAGGGAGGGGGGGTAAATGTGGGTACAGAGAGTAGAGGGAGGGGGGGTAAATGTGGGTACAGACAGCAGAGGGAGGGGGGGTAAATGTGGGTACAGACAGCAGAGGGAGGGGGGGTACATGTGGGTAGAGACAGCAGAGGGAGGGGGGGGTAAATGTGGGTACAGACAGCAGAGGGAGGGGGGGGGTAAATGTGGGTACAGACAGCAGAGGGAGGGGGGTACATGTGGGTACAGTGTGGATATAGTCATTTATATAGAGCACATATATGTATCAAGTAGGCTGTTTTTCTTCTTCACACATTCTCTATATTCTAAGTTTAAGTTCAAAACACAAAATATTAACAGACATTGTCACGCCTGTCTCAGCTGTTGATAATAACGTTCATTTATCCTTCTGTGGGCTTTTTCAAAATGGCCGTGAGGCGGGAAAATGTGAAAAAACGCATTGAGTTAGCTGCAAGAACCCCAATAATTTAGAGTGCCTTCAAAAGTCCACAGCGGCTAAACTAGACTGGTCCAAAAAACATCCTCCTCTCAGGATCGACAGCATCTGGAACGGAGCTTTGGACCAAGAGCCACTTTTGGTCCATCCTGTAAAGACGTTTTCTAGAGAAAAGAAGGCGGAATACAAAAGCGCTGGGTAATTCTCTTTCCGGGTACACCCCCACCGGCCCGCAGTGAGATTGCAGCATGTCAGGGCACGTGCTTATGGATCTTTTGAAGCCAGAACCCGCCCACACTGCATCTATGTATATTTTTATCCGTGTTTTTATTCATACTACTTTATTAAAACCTCTGTAGGACTTTCAGGGCGCTACAGATTAGTGCAGTGAAGGTTGAGGAAACGAGGAAGCTCTTACATAACACAAAGAACCCGTAGAAACCGTAGTAAATATAACAAACTACCTATTCATGCCTAAACTTAAACCATCTTACTCAGACCACCTTAACCCTAACCTTAACCATCTTACTCAGACCACCTTAACCCTAACCTTAACCATCTTACTCAGACCCACCTTAACCCTAACCTTAACCATCTTACTCAGACCCACCTTAACCCTAAACCTTAACCATCTTACTCAGACCACCTTAACCCTAACCTTAACCATCTTACTCAGACCCACCTTAACCCTAACCTTAACCATCTTACTCAGCACCACCTTAACCCTAACCTTAACCATCTTACTCAGACCCACCTTAACCCTAACCTTAACCATCTTACTCAGACCCACCCCTTAACCCTAACCTTAACCATCTTACTCAGACCACCTTAACCCTAACCTTAACCATCTTACTCAGACCCACCTTAACCCTAACCTTAACCATCTTACTCAGACCACCTTAACCCTAACCTTAACCATCTTACTCAGACCACCTTAACCCTAACCTTAACCATCTTACTCAGACCACCTTAACCCTAACCTTAACCATCTTACTCAGACCCACCTTAACCCTAACCTTAACCATCTTACTCAGACCACCTTAACCCTAACCTTAACCATCTTACTCAGACCACCTTAACCCTAACCTTAACCATCTTACTCAGACCACCTTAACCCTAACCTTAACCATCTTACTCAGGACCACCTTAACCCTAACCTTAACCATCTTACTCAGACCACCTTAACCCTAACCTTAACCATCTTACTCAGACCACCTTAACCCTTACCTTAACCATCTTACTCAGACCCACCTTAACCCTAACCTTAACCATCTTACTCAGACCACCTTAACCCTAACCTTAACCATCTACTCAGACCACCTTAACCCTAACCTTAACCATCTTACTCAGACCACCTTAACCCTACCTTAACCATCTTACTCAGACCCACCTTAACCCTAACCTTAACCATCTTACTCAGACCCACCTTCACCCAACAACCTTAACCATCTTACTCAGACCACCTTAACCCTAACCTTAACCATCTTACTCAGACCACCTTAACCCTAACCTTAACCATCTTACTCAGACCACCTTAACCCTAACCTTAACCATCTTACTCAGACCCCCTTAACCCTTACCTTAACCATCTTACTCAGACCACCTTAACCCTTACCTTAACCATCTTACTCAGACCCACCTTAACCCTAACCTTAACCATCTTACTCAGACCACCTTCACCCTAACCTTAACCATCTCACTCAGACCACCTTAACCCTAACCTTAACCATCTTACTCAGACCACCTTAACCCTAACCTTAACCATCTTACTCAGACCACCTTAACCCTAACCTTAACCATCTTACTCAGACCACCTTAACCCTAACCTTAACCATCTTACTCAGACCACCTTCACCCTAACCTTAACCATCTCACTCAGACCACCTTAACCCTAACCTTAACCATCTTACTCAGACCACCTTAACCCTAACCTTAACCATCTTACTCAGACCACCTTAACCCTAACCTTAACCATCTTACTCAGGTTACCACCTTAACCCTAACCTTAACCATCTTACTCAGACCACCTTCACCCTAACCTTAACCATCTTACTCAGACCACCTTAACCCTAACCTTAACCATCTTACTCAGACCACCTTAACCCTAACCTTAACCATCTTACTCAGACCACCTTAACCCTAACCTTAACCATCTTACTCAGACCACCTTAACCCTAACCTTAACCATCTTACTCAGACCACCTTAACCCTAACCTTAACCATCTTACTCAGACCACCTTAACCCTAACCTTAACCATCTTACTCAGACCACCTTAACCCTAACCTAACCATCTTACTCAGACCACCTTAACCCTAACCTTACCATCTTACTCAGACCACCTTAACCCTAACCTTAACCATCTTACTCAGACCCACCTTAACCCTAACCTTAACCATCTTACTCAGAGACCACCTTCACCCTAACCTTAACCATCTTACTCAGACCACCTTAACCCTAACCTTAACCATCTTACTCAGACCACCTTAACCCTAACCTTAACCATCTTACTCAGACCACCTTAACCCTAACCTTAACCATCTTACTCAGACCACCTTAACCCTAACCTTAACCATCTCACTCAGACCACCTTAACCCTAACCTTAACCATCTCACTCAGACCACCTTAACCCTAACCTTAACCATCTTACTCAGACCACCTTAACCCTAACCTTAACCATCTTACTCAGACCACCTTCACCCTAACCTTAACCATCTCACTCAGACCACCTTAACCCTAACCTTAACCATCTTACTCAGACCACCTTCACCCTAACCTTAACCATCTCACTCAGACCACCTTAACCCTAACCTTAACCATCTTACTCAGACCACCTTAACCCTAACCTTAACCATCTCACTCAGACCACCTTAACCCTAACCTTAACCATCTTACTCAGACCACCTTAACCCTAACCTTAACCATCTTACTCAGACCACCTTAACCCTAACCTTAACCATCTTACTCAGACCACCTTAACCCTAACCTTAACCATCTTACTCAGACCACCTTCACCCTAACCTTAACCATCTCACTCAGACCACCTTAACCCTAACCTTAACCATCTTACTCAGACCCACCTTAACCCTAACCTTAACCATCTTACTCAGACCACCTTAACCCTAACCTTAACCATCTTACTCAGACCACCTTAACCCTAACCTTAACCATCTTACTCAGACCACCTTAACCCTAACCTTAACCATCTTACTCAGACCACCTTAACCCTAACCTTAACCATCTTACTCAGACCACCTTAACCCTAACCTTAACCATCTTACTCAGACCCACCTTAACCCTAACCTTAACCATCTTACTCAGACCACCTTAACCCTAACCTTAACCATCCTACTCAGACGCCTAAAACTTAACCAGTCACCACTTAAGGACTTATTAGTCTAAAACTAATACGAAAACAGGATTGTTACTTCCGGTTTTGTCCCGATTCCGTTTATGATCTAGTGCCGACCCGGCTGCCTCCAGAACCGTGTGATATGAATAAAGGCGTGTTGTTTGTCAGTTTGGCTCTGTATCAGTCACTCCTCTGTATCTGCAGGTGATCAGCATTAAAGACAACGACAGCCTGGCGGCGCGCCTGGCCGTGGAGATGAAGGCCGACCTGCTCATCGCGCTCTCTGATGTTGAAGGTTTGTGGGTTACTATGGAAACGCATACGCTGAAATGCCATATGCCTGACTGCCACCCTCTGTGTTAAATACGGCCGCTTCAATTCTACTCATTGATCAAAAAACACACATGTATCCAAAGATTAATCAAACATTCAAATATAGACAAATCCTTTCTGTGGTTTAAATATATTATTGTGTGCACAGAATGGGAAAGGGAGAATATATCCTGCATGTTAAAGTGATATAAGAGGATTTTTCCCACATTTTAGGAAAGAACCGCCCTCTCCACTTTTTGAACAAAACTCTCTGGTCTTATTTGATGAGCACGTGTCAGCAGAATGATTGACAGTTGGTATAATACTGTGTTCCCCAACCTTTTTGAGCCGTGACACCTTCTCCATTGAAAGAAATCATGGGTCACACCAGCAGCTAAACTGTTGCAAACAATTACATCACAATCACTTAATTAACAGTGCATTTTCATCCAAGTGTATTGAATAACCAAACATGCACAGAAAAAACATATTTGTTATCTTCTGACGTTATTTTCTTCCAATGTTTTTTGTTTTGTTTTGACTATTTAGGTAAATTTGGATAATTTCCAAAAGCACACTCGACAAAATTTCAAGGCACGCTTTCTGGCCCTGGCACACTGGTTGAAAAACACTGGTATAATATTCGTGATGATCCACCCAGAAGTAAAAAATCCTCCTAAATACCTTTAAGTTCAATTAAATTCAATTTATTCTTGTATCGCACTAAATTACAAAAGTATATTATTATTCTGTAATACACCACTAGGGGCTCTGTCAGGAGCAGACTCGTCTCCATGTGTTGATGCTTGGCTTGTTCAGGACCAAAGCTGAAGGATTATACTGTTTGTACATGTTTTTAGTGGTAGGGGAAACCGTAGCACCTGGAGGAAACCTATACAGACACGGAGAACATGCAAACTGACCGGGATATGAACCCAGGACCTTCTCCACCAGCCAACATTCATCAAAAACTGCCATCTTGGAGTTGTCAGCACATAGATATTTTCAGCTGAGATGTGTTTGCAAATGTAACCTGCATTATCAATAAAATACTTAATTATTATTTTTATTATTTTTTATTATTCACTTTGTTGTTTTGTGTTGTGTGTGTGCGTCAGGACTTTACAACAGCCCCCCAGGGACTGACGACTCAAAGCTCATCGACATCTTTTACCCCGGAGACCAGCAGTCAATCACCTACGGCACCAAGTCCAGAGTGGGGATCGGAGGGATGGAAGCAAAGGTACAAAGTGTTTTTTAGAGTCAATAATGAGGATGAATAATGTTAATGAGTAATGGTTGTTGCAGGTGAAAGCGGCTCTCTGGGCGCTGCAGGGCGGGACCTCCGTGGTCATCGCCAACGGTACCCACCCCAAAGTGACGGGGCACGTGATCACAGACATCGTGGAGGGGAAGAAAGTGGGAACGTTCTTCTCCAAGATCAAACCAGCAGGTGATGTCTGCAGGAGTTACAGATGGTTTTAGTAGCTCACCGATCATGATGCCTTCAGGACGCTGCTAAAAGCTCAGGTCCAGTCTCGGTCCAGTCTCGGTCCAGTCTCTGTCCTGTCTCTGTCCAATCTCTGTCCAGTCTCTGTCTCTGTCCAGTCTCTGTCCAGTCTCTGTCCAGTCTCTGTCCAGTCTCTGTTCGGTCTCTGTTCGGTCTCTGTCCAGTCCCTGTCTCTGTCCAGTCTCTGTCCAGTCTCTGTTCGGTCTCTGTTCGGTCTCTGTCCAGTCTCTGTCCGGTCTCTGTCTAGTCTCTGTCTAGTGTCTGTTCGTTCTCTGTCTAGTCTCTGTTCGGTCTCTGTCCAGTCTCTGTCCAGTCTCTGTCTCTGTCCAGTCTCTGTCCAGTCTCTGTCTCTGTCCAGTCTCTGTCCAGTCTCTGTCTCTGTCCAGTCTCTGTCCAGTCTCTGTCCAGTCTCTGTTCGGTCTCTGTCCAGTCTCTGTCTAGTGTCTGTTCGTTCTCTGTCCGGTCTCTGTCCGGTCTCTATCCAGTCTCTGTCCGGTCTCTGTTCGGTCTCTGTCCGGTCTCTGTCCAGTCTCTGTCCGGTGTCTGTCCGGTCTCTATCCAGTCTCTGTCCGGTCTCTGTTCGGTCTCTGTCCAGTCTCTGTCCGGTGTCTGTTCGTTCTCTGTCCGGTCTCTGTCCGGTCTCTGTCCGGTGTCTGTCCGGTCTCTGTCCGGTCTCTATCCAGTCTCTGTCCGGTCTCTGTTCGGTCTCTGTCCGGTCTCTATCCAGTCTCTGTCCGGTTTCTGTCCAGTCTCTGTTCAGTCTCTGTCCAGTCTCTGTTCAGTCTCTGTCCAGTCTCTGTTCGGTCTCTGTCCGGTCTCTGTTCAGTCTCTGTCCAGTCTCTGTTCAGTCTTTGTCCAGTCTCTGTCCGGTCTCTGTTCAGTCTCTGTCTGGTCTCTGTCTAGTCTCTGTCCGGTCTCTGTCCAGTCTCTGTCCGGTCTGTGTCCGGTCTCTGTCTGTCGAGAACTTTGCATTTTAAATTCATTAGTTTTTTCTAATCTCTTCTGTATTTTTTTTGCAAGTCTTGTCTGTTGTTGTTTGTCTGTGTTTCTTGTTCTGGACAAAAGTTTTTTTATTTATTATAAAGAAATGATGATGATGATGATGAGTGGTCTTTGAGACAGGGGTGAACTCTGACATCGAACAAAACATGTTTTCTCACGTAGATTTAAACTTTCATGTGAGACAGGCCTCCTCTCTGACAATGTTTAAAACCAGGTTAAAGACAGTTCTGTTTAACTGTGCTACAACTGAGGGATTTTATATTTTTATCTTTCTTTTTAATGTTCTGTGATTATTTATGATTTTAATGCTTTCTTGTCTTGTTCAGCACTTTGAGTTGCCTTGCGTATGAATTGTGCTATACAAATAAACTTGCCTTGCCTTGCATGTGTGACTCAGGTCCCACTGTGGAGCATCAGGCTGAGATGGCCCGGAGCTCTGGAAGGAAGCTGTCCTCTTTGGCCCCAGACCAGGTACGGACCAGTCTGTGTTTACAGCCTAATGTATTGTACCGTCTCTCTTAACCATTCTTACGCCAACAATTTACCGATATCCCAAACATTTATGTCATTTACACTAGAAAAAAACAAGAAGTGGTTTGGTGAATGTTTGAATATCTGTCTTATAAAACAAATCCATGAAATGTGACTCTAAATACAACATCTTTCATGGGCTGGCACGGTGGCTGAGTGGTTAGCCCTCTCGCTTCTCTGCAAAAAAGGGTTTTAATCCCGGTCGGAACAGGGCCTTTCTGAGTGGCGTTTGCATGTTCACCCCGAGTCTGCGTAGGTTTCCTTCAGGTGCTCCGGTTTCCCCTACCACTAAAAAACATGCACAATAGGTCTGAATGTAACGAGTGAGTGAATGGATGGTGTTTGGTCGGAGGCTTTGATGGACCAGTGTGTTCGGCGACTCACTTCCGTCATCACCGTGTGTGGAGAGAATGGATTAATATCTGAACTCTGAATGATTGTAAAGCGCTTTGGGTGACCTTGGTCATTAAAATGCGCTATATAAATAAACAGTACTTACTTACTTACATACAGAATAGTAATTTCACATTGATAAAAAGAGTGGCTGTATATTTACCCCTTTTATCATACACTTCAAAGCATCTGCAGTGAATGTGAGGAGCACAATGCAGCTGAACTTACTGTAGCCTGCACAAAGACACTGCCCTCTTGTGGATACTCTGGCTCACTGCTGTCCACTTGTGTTGTCAGCGGAGTGAGATCATCTGCCAGTTAGCCGCGCTGCTGACAGAGAGGGAGGACCAGATCCTGGCTGCCAACAAAATGGATGTGGAGTTGGCCGTCACCACAGGTCTGTCCCTGTTCCTCTGACAGCTGTGCACAGATAGACTGGCATCGAGCAGTCGGGCCCCGCTTTGCCAGAGACTTCTGCAAACTACTTTTTATTTAGCCTCATACTGCAGCCCTAATTGGAAAAGTTTCTCACTACGACTGTCTCCTATGTTTTCACGGTGTCATGTAAGGCCTGGTCAAATTCAGAAACTCAAAAACTACATAAAAGTAGTAGAAATGAAGAACTTTAATTTGTAGCTTATTACATGGTGGAAAGGAGGGAGGAGCCAAAATTCAAGACTGCAAAAATGATATGATTTAATAAACAAGAATCTAAAAAAAACTCGAAAGAATGTAAAAACACAGGAACTGAGGGCAAGGACAAAAACTACGGAGGGACTAAAATTACAAAATAAAACTAAAAATGTCGACCATTTATTTATTTACTAATTTATTCGTCCATACCATATTACATACTTACATCATGTATCTCCCCTTTACATTTGAGCAACATAAACAAATAGGAGCAGAAGAAAGACAAAAAAAAGCCTTAGAAACTCTGTCCCTGGTTTTGCAAAGACATTTTAACATTTTCACCCCCAACATGATCCGTCACACACTTAGCATTTTTCCTTTCTATTCAATAACAACAAGCTAACTGCACACTGAAGTATTTTTGTTTCTTCATATTCTGTTATCATTTTGTCCTTAAAAAAATGTAAGATCAGTGAGTGGCTCTGAGCGTTCCATAACACTGGGTAACAAAAAAATATGTTAAATATGTTTTTAAAATAGTCCAGGGTTTTCAGCTGAATTAGACTAATGTTGATGCTCTGAGTCCAAA
Organism: Knipowitschia caucasica; assembly: GCA_964034765.1. Classification (NCBI taxonomy): domain Eukaryota; kingdom Metazoa; phylum Chordata; class Actinopteri; order Gobiiformes; family Gobiidae; genus Knipowitschia; species Knipowitschia caucasica. The sequence continues at coordinate 19,606,649 of OZ035845.1, read as the reverse complement.
AATGACCTTGGTTTTGCTCAATCAGGTCAGGATTTTTTGCTACAGAAATATTTGCGTAAAAAACAAATTTCTGCGGATCATCAGCTGAGAAACCCTTGACGTTTTTTCCGTTTTCCTCAAGAAATAAAAGTCAACGTATTCAAAGTCATTCAGTTTTTATTTACTCCATAAAATTTGATAAGCAGAATTCATAATAACGTAGACGTACATAATCCGTAACACTATGGCTGTATCTCACAAAGTTGACCTGAGCAAAATGCATGTGATATTCGGACTCAGAACACCAACATTAGTCTGAATCAGCTGAGAAACCCCTGACTATTTTTTGGCTGTCAACTTGTGTAATCGATCACCAAACACAGACACACACTTCTGTTCCATCGAGGTTCTTGCTAATGCAGTTGACAGCCTATAGTGTTCTCGTTATACACACAATCATGTTTTTCATCCTCATTTGATTGAGTCACTTTAAATAACCCATTCTTTTCACTTCAACATGTGTCAGGCTCTTTATTTTACTGATGTAGCTTCTTCTTAACGTCAAAATGTATTTCCATAGACACACCAGTATTCTGCCTCACAACTGGTTAAACACTAAGGAACTTCATAAAGTCATGGTTCTTGAGCGTCTTGATCTGTTGCCATGGGTCTGTGATGACACATTATTTATTGTTTACATTACAGCAATTATTGTGAGAAGAAAGACAAAAAATACAAAATTTAAATATTTTTTAAAAGAATAGAATTATAAAAAGGCTTTGCTCAGATATAAATGTATTGAATAATCTTGCCTGACAAATCTCATTGATCTCTACGTTTACTCCATAATCCCACATTTCTTGATTTGAAGTATTTGTGTGGTCGTTGTAGAAAACATGCCCCCGCCGTTGCTGAAGCGCCTGAGTCTGTCTCCGTCCAAGCTGAGCAGTCTGTCCTCGGGGCTGCGGCAGATCGCGGTGGGGGCCCAGGAGAGCGTGGGGCGGGTTCTGCGTCGCACCAGAGTGGCCCACAGTCTGGAGCTGGAGCAGGTCACGGTGCCCATCGGAGTCCTGCTCGTCATCTTTGAGGCCCGTCCCGACTGCCTCCCACAGGTTTGCACCCAACACTAACTGGGCAGGGGCCAGGACACGGGTTTGGTGGGTTCGGGTCGTCACAAAGAAAGAAAACTCCAGAGCAAAGTGAGGCCCACAGAGAGTCGATCTGTGACTGCGTACATAAACACATGACTCTGTCTCTAATATGGATGCGTTTGTGGCGTAATATAGGCCTTCTTATAAAAGCACAACAACACAATTATTATTCAACTGTTAGCTGCTCTGGCCTTGCACAGACAGACAGACAGACAGACAGACATTTCTTTGGATCCCTGTAGGAGTATTGCAGATGTCCAGTAGCAGCAGAAACACATCCATCCCAACAAACAAAACAAATAGATATTTCCGAAAATAGCTCTCAATTGTATTAAAATGCAACAGCTAGTATTGTTACCCTGGCTTTTTAAAATCATGACAAGTTTTATATCAGATTTTATCCCATCTCTAATGTTGGGACATGGTGTTCTCTTAGCTGTCATGAGGTGAATTCAAGTGATTGAAATGATCGAACGAGAATCAGATACTACAAAGAATGAAGGTAGAACTTGGGAAAACTAGTTTAATCTCGTTTAACCACTCTCATGTATTTCCCGGATCAGTTCATGTTCAGAGATGAAGTGTCAAATGTAGTAACGCGTGTCCTCCTGTAGGTGGCAGCGTTGGCCATCGCGAGTGGAAACGCTCTCTTGTTGAAGGGAGGGAAGGAAGCTGCCAACACCAACCGTGTCCTGCATCAGCTCACACAGGAAGCACTGACCATACATGGAGTCACGGACGCTGTGCAGTTGGTATTCATAATATTATTAGTATTTTTTTTGGGTCTGAAACTGATACTTGGACCCAGAGATGATGCAGATACGATACCTGTCCGAAAACTCATAGTGTCATTGGATAAAGTAAGCAAACATTTAGATACTATCTGGTCTCACTTCCTGAAAATCCTGAATTCAAGGTAATGAGATATTTCTGATAGCGGCGCTGGGTGTTTTAGACCTGGTTCTCGCCAATACCTGAATAAAGCACAGTACCAGAGCTTACTTCACTCACTGACTGCTGCCGTTTTTGATGATTTCACTGATTCTGAAGACCCACAGAATATTATGTCTTATGACTATGTGAGATATAAAACCAGATTCTGAAAGACTGGATTGTCTACCTTCATCAGCAAAAATAAGTTTGTTTCTAGCTATTTTTTATTGTCCTGTAATCCCCAGTCAAAAAGCGGGTCTCAGACAAATACATCAATGGCAGTCAATGAGCATAAAGTCTCTTCGCAAAAGGGTCAGGATTTTATAGATTTTGGAAATTAATCAGATATTTGTAAATAGAAAAGTATCAAGGACAGTATGTATTCTTGTTATGGATAACTTTCACCATCTTGGCTCTGATTTAAAACTGAATTGCATCTGAAGTTTTTATGTTAAGAATTCTGTAAAGGATTATACTGGGTAACAAAAAAATATGTTTTGAAAATAGTCCAGGGTTTTCCAGCTGAATTATACTAATGTTGATGCTCTGAGTCCGAAAATGACCTTGGTTTTGCTCAATCAGGTCCGGATTTTTTGCTACAGAAATATTTTTTTAAATCGATTCTGCGTAAAAAACAAATTTCTGCGGATCATCAGCTGAGAAACCCTTGACGTTTTTTCCGTTTTCCTCAAGAACTAAAAGTCAACGTATCCAAAGCCATTCAGTTTTTATTTACTCCATCAAATTTGATAAGCAGAATTCATAATAACGTAGACGTACGTAATCCGTAACACTATGGCTGTATCTCAAACAGTTGACCTGATAGAGACAAATGCATGTGATATTCGGACTCAGAACACCAACATTAGTCTGAATCAGTTGAGAAACCCCTGACCCATTTTTTGGCTCTCAACTTGTGTTATAGTTTCTCTCGATTGACTGAAAAGTCTGCACTGTATGATATATATCTTTGTAGTTCTGTTTTGAGTCTCTTTAAGGTCTACAGATGAGTGAATTCAAACGTCTCTGAATGGCTTGTCGCAGGTGAGCACTCGTGAAGAGGTAGAGGACCTGTGTCGACTGGACCAGCTCGTAGACCTGATCATCCCGCGGGGGTCGTCCCAGCTGGTGCGGGACATCCAGCACGCAGCCAGAGGCATCCCGGTGCTCGGACACAGCGACGGCATCTGCCACGTGTTTGTGGACGTGGAGGCGAGCGTGGAGAAAGTCCTCAAGATCGGTAAGAAACTGACGGCTGTATGTGTCCTTTTGCCCTGGGACAAAACGTGGACACTTTTGTTTTGACTCCCATTATTCTGAACCCACAGATCTTTTGAGGTATTTTTTTTTTAAGCATAGGATTGGACCATTTCTCTCAAATATTGTTGAATGTCAAGATCTGTCTGTGTTAGTGAGCACTTCCATCCCACCTCAAAGTGTGTTATACTGTACAAATGCAGGATATGGAAAGAAGGAAGGACCCACAATTCAATGCTGCAAACATAATGATTTAATAAACAAGAATCCAAAAACAAAACTTAAAAACACACCGGGACTGAAGACGAATTCAGATAAATGTTGTACTCTATGAATAAAGGCACTGTGTTGTTTTTATCCATTATTATTCTGAACTCAACTTTTACGGCATTTTTTTGCATAGAAAATAGACAATTTCTTTCAAATATTGTTCTGAAATCTGTTTTAGTGAGTTCTTCTCTTCTGCTGAGATTATCCATCGCACCTCGAATGTTTAGTTTATACTCTACATATACATATGTATACATATACACATATGTTAGTGCTCTGGTGTATTGTGTATGAATGAAAAATACGTTTGTAAAAAGTGGGAGAAAAAGTGCATATTTTTGTTCAGTGAATTTCCATATTTCCAGTCCAGGATTCTCCCAGATGAGCTGGAGTGTGGAGAGGGAAGGCTGGGGCTTCTTTGTCAGGATATATCAACAATGGTCTCTCCGGTCTCTCTCTCTCCGGTCTCTCTCTCTCTGGTCTCACTCTCCGGTCTCTCTCTCTCTGGTCTCTTTCTCTGGTCTCTTTCTCTGGTCTCTCTCTCTCTTTGGTCTCTCTCTCTGGTCTCACTCTCTGGTCTCTCTCTCTGGTCTCTCTCTCTGGTCTCACTCTCTGGTCTCACTCTCTGGTCTCTCTCTGGTCTCTCTCTCTGGTCTCACTCTCTGGTCTCTCTCTCTAGTCTCTCTCTCTAGTCTCTCTCTCTGGTCTCACTCTCTGGTCTCTTTCTCTGGTCTCTCTCTTGCTGGTCTCACTCTCTCGCTGGTCTCTCTCTTTGGGCGGCACGGTGGCTGAGTGGATAGCACTCTCGCCTCTCAACAAGAAGGTCCTGGGTTCGAATCCCGGTCGGACCAGGGCCTTTCTGAGTGGAGTTTGCAAGTTTCCTCCGGGTACTCCGGTTTCCCCTACCACTAAAAATATGTCCTGTTCGGCAACCCCGCTCCCATCTCTGTGTGGAGTGAGAGGACAAATGCCCAAAAAAATAGTAATAATTGTAAACCGCTTTGTGACCCTTGTCTGTGAAAGGCGGTATATAAATAAACATTACTTACTTACTCTCTCTGGTCTCTCTCTCTGGTCTCTTTCTGGTCCCTCTCACTCTCTGGTCTCACTCCCTGGTCTCTCTCTCTCTCTCACTCTCTGGTCTCTCTCTCTGGTCTCACTCTCTAGTCTCTCTCTCTAGTCTCTCTCTCTGGTCTCTCTCTCTGGTCTCTCTCTCTCTGGTCTCTCTCTCTGGTCTCTCTCTCTCTCTCTCTCTGGTCTTTCTCTCTGGTCTCTCTCTTTCTGGTCTCACTCTCCGGTCTCTTTCTCTCTGGTCTCTCTCTCTGGTCTCTCTCTGATCTCTCTCTCTCTCTCTCTGGTCTCTCTCTCTGGTCTCTCTGGTCTTTCTCTCTGGTCTCTCTCTTTCTGGTCTCACTCTCCCGTCTCTCTCTGGTCTCTCTCTCTGGTCTCTCTCTGGTCTCTCTCTCTGGTCTCTCTCTCTGGTCTCTCTCTCTCTCTCTCTCTGGTCTCTCTCTCTGGTCTCTCTGGTCTCTCTCTTTCTGGTCTCACTCTCCCGTCTCTCTCTCTCTCTGGTCTCTCTCTGGTCTCTCTCTCTGGTCTCTCTCTGGTCTCTCTCTCTCTCTCTCTCTGGTCTCTCTCTCTGGTCTCTCTGGTCTTTCTCGCTGGTCTCTCTCTTTCTGGTCTCACTCTCCCGTCTCTCTCTCTCTCTGGTCTCTCTCTGGTCTCTCTCTCTGGTCTCTCTCTGGTCTCTCTCTCTGGTCTCTCTCTGGTCTCTCTCTGACCTCTCTCTCTGGTCTCACTCTCCCGTCTCTCTCTCTCTCTCCATATCTAAATTTTCCACAGGTGTCAAACCCGTCCTCAAAGGCCAGTGTAGCTGCAGGATTTCATTCCAACCCAGCAGGAGCAAACCAGTCCAGTCAACCTGAAGACCTGAGGACACGGGTGGAGTCTGCTGTGCTCCGGCTTGGTTGGAACGAAAACCTGCAGCCACCCCAGCCCTTTCCAGAACCAGTTTTTCACCTCTGATCTAAACCCTTGAAAACAGCCAGAATGTTGTGTTTTTATTTTTCCAGTGAGAGATTCTAAATGTGACTACCCAGCAGCGTGCAACTCCATGGAGACTCTGCTGATCCATCGAGACCTCCTCAGGACCCCAGTGTTCGACCAGATTATTGACAGTCTGCGCACAGAAAGGGTACCACGGTGTTTTCCATTTTATTTTCCATCTTTTTTTACTCATAGTCAAACAGCAATAACATACATTCATGCATTTATAAGTAAAAGGTGCAACTCTGTTCAATTCAACCCTTTGAAAGTTTCCTCGACCATTTTGTAGATCTCCATCCATCCATCCATCCATTTTCTTCCCCTTAATCCATTTCTGGGTCGGGGGGGTGGCAGTTAGAGCTGCACCCAGTCCACAGAGCACCAGCCCCTCACTGATCCTCCTGCAGGTGCGGCATCCACAGGAGCTGAGGTCTTTCAGTTGGGGCTTTGGGCAAAGTAGGGTTAAGTGTCTTGCCCAAGGACACAACGACAGCAGTCATCAGTGGGAGTTTGTAGATCTCCTTTGAGTCAATATTTACTTTAAAGCTGCACTAACTGACTTTGGGATTTTGAAGCCGCGGACTCGCTGGCCTCTCTCTTTCTGCTCCCCTCCCCGCACCCACGAAGCTATCGCCCCCCACACACACTCACTGTTGGGACGGAGCTAGCGTCTTCCAATATGGATAATACACGGATATGGATTTGCACGTGGATGGCGTGACCATAGAACGATAGAACCGGGAAGCGCGGAGGAACGGGGCTTTCTTTTGGATGGCTGTTTTGCTGTGTAAGCAGTAACCGGTGACGAAGACACAAAGCTTCAGGTTAGCTCCGCCGCTTGTTGTGCTAACTCAGCCGTCTATGCTAACAGGGACCTGTAGATTTCTCACAAAAGTGGGGGCTAGTGGTCCGCTGTGATTGGTCACAATCCGCGACCCCAAAACATATTCTCTTCCTTGTTTCATCAAAACTCGATCTAAAATATAATGTCACGCCAGCACAAATCTGCGCTACTTTTTTGTCAAAATGATGTATATCCCAATGCCCTACATGGACATGGATAGCATTTTCGTAATGAATACAAAAATAAAGTCAGTTAGTGCAGCTTTAAGCTTGGAATGGCAATGTACCTTTTTGGGGCATTTCACTTCGTTTTAGGCACTTTAATATCAAACTGCATCTGAACAATTTGGTAAAGGCCTAGTAATGCAAAAAAAAATAGGGGTTAAAAAAAGAGAAACATAAAAACTTTATTATTTTTTTCATTAGAGTCCTAGATTTAGAAAATCAAAAAAAATTCCCAAAAAAATTCCACTACCACTGATAATGCTGTTTCAACCACAGTTGAACCTGATGAAATCTCACACAACAAAGAGACAAAGTTAATCTTTTACTTGTTACATTGTCACAAGGAGAATGTCTTGACAGAGGCAAGGCACAGACCCTAGCCTCTCTCAGGACAAGTCTGAAGATTCACAGATGGCAAGCCCCTTTTGGTAGAACAAGACACACCTTCGTATGCAGATGGGAAAGGAAGAAACCAACACAACAAAAGACACTTAGCATATGAGCTCCCCAGACCTCCCGGTGTTTTCCTGAAGCTAAAGTGAATTACAATACAGAGCATTCAGCACATAGCCACATATGATTTACCAAAATGATAACTTAAGTTACATTCCAATATCAACCACTAAACAAAATGTACAATAGGTCTGGCATGTGCCTCCTGTACTGCCCTTGCTCTCTGTGTGGAGTGAGAGACAAATGCCCACAATTGTAAAGCGCTTTATGAAAGGTGCTATATAATTAAAGATTACTTTCTTTCTTACTTACATGTAGAAGGAGCAGCCTTTTAAAAATAATTCCTTGGGCGCTAAAGCTGTGCAGAGTCACCTCCATTTTTCATCTACTATTTTCAACTTTTTGCTGCTCAGATTTATATATGGGCGTCACTCTCGCTCATGTAGAAACCTCTGGCTCAGATGTGATATGTGTGACATCCAGGTGAAGATCCACGCCGGGCCGCGCTTTGCCTCGTTCCTGACGTTCAGTCCGTCTGAAGCCAAGTCTCTGAGGACGGAGTACGGAGACCTGGAGTGCTGCGTGGAGGTGGTGGACAGTCTGCAGGAGGCCGTGGACCACATCCACAAATACGGAAGCTCGCACACGGACGTCATCGTCACAGAGAACGGTGCGGGACTCACTGTAGTGCGAGAAAAAACACATTTACAAAATAACATGCTCTGGTTTGTAGGAATCAAAAACTTAATATTTTACGTGATTGGTCCGATAAGGATCACCTCTCTCACTGTTTGCCCGGATGCTATGATTGGATTAAGTTATTTGGTAAAAATTATATATCTATTTTTTACTATAGCATCATATATTGCTAAATCTATATTTTCTTACACCCCAAATATATTATTTAAAAGATCGGACAGTGGTTCTGCTGCGGGGCCCTTTGCTGAGGCCAATACAAGAATACGTTTTAGTTGTTTTATTCGGTGCAGGAGAAGTATTTCAGGACAAACTCTGGAAAGGTTCACATTTTACTGAAGACAATTTTGGATCTGCAGTGAAGAGCAAACAGCTGCCCTCTAGTGGCCACACCAGGTATAAACATCATTATGACATTTCCAAATGAACTGCACGGATGAGTAAAAGTAAAGTCACTTACTGTTTTCCTTCAGTTAATCCAGAGGTGAATGTGTGCTTTGCTAATGTGGCTGTTTCTCGTCTGCGTCACTGAGACAGTCCACAGTCGTTTAAACTCGTCACGGTGAATAGAAAGGATCCTGGGAAAGGATTATTTTAATAATGACTATAAACAGTACTTTAGTGTTAAACTTTAACCTTAAGTCCTTAATGACGCATTATTTCAAATGTTAAATATTCTTTCCATTATGACCGGACAGTTCTCTGAAATGTAAGAGGATGCTTTTCTTCCAGAGGACACAGCGGAGTTCTTCCTGCAGCAGGTCGACAGCGCCTGTGTGTTCTGGAACGTCAGCTCCAGGTTCTCTGACGGCTACCGTTTTGGACTGGGTTTGTTTCTTTTGTCCTTTTCCAGTTTCTTTCTCTTGTGTGTTTCTCATGTAGTTGTGCGTCTGCAGGAGCAGAGGTGGGCATCAGCACAGCCAGGATCCACGCCCGGGGCCCGGTGGGGCTGGAGGGCCTCCTCACCACCAAGTGGCTGCTGAGAGGAGAGGGCCACACGGCCTCAGACTTCTCTGATCAGGGCTCCATGAAGTACCTCCATGAGAACCTGCCCATCGGCCCCCTGGTGGCCAGTCACAGGAACAGCCACTAAATACAGGTGTAAAGAGCAGAGGCTGCTGTATAAAAGCACAGGTGTAAAGAGCAGAGGCTGCTGTATAAAAGCACAGGTGTAGAGTCCAGTTCTACCTCAGGATGTTTGATCTGAGTCACAGAGTAATAATGAGATGAACATATTTACTCCTGCAGTACGTTGCATTCTGCTGAAACCTTGTTACTTTGAATCATTTCTTAAAAGACTGTATTAAAACTATGGAGTTTTATTCATTAAAATAAATATATATTTTTTGAGCTCCGTTTCCCACACAATATTTTCGTTAAAAGATGCTCATTATCACTGTATTTCCTCTGGATACTTCCCGGTTTAATTTGATCTTTTAGAGAAAATATCTGAACTTTCTTTTTGTTTATTGTTTTTCTCATGTTCTCCTTGTTCTTATGGCGCCGAAAGCTCTTGTCAGAGTCCAAGTGTAATTGACACGCTGCCTCCTTTGAGCTCGGGGCGACAAAACAACTGCTTTTAAATGAATCTGTGGAAGTGGAATCTGATGCAGCTTGTTTTAAAACAATAAAAGTGATCACAAAGAAATGTTTGCAAACTTGCTTTGATTTTCAGCTATTTTTCACCTAAATTCATCCTTTTTTTCCCCCTTTCGTCTTTCTACTCCCACAAAGAAACACAAATTAGTCGGAAGAAGTTCTCCTGATTTGAAAAACAGACGTCTAAAAATGGTCTTTTCTACTGTTGCCCAGAGGGAATGGTGCGTTCTGGAAGTGGGGCATGCGAGATGTAAGACAATACTGCAGAGGTTTAATTATCCAGTCATCACAAATGAAAGGGAGATTCAGAGCGCGCGCTAATAATGAAATCACAGCCTCGGTGCGGATGGAGAGTGCTTTTCTTACATCTTGGAAACATCAGAAGTAGAATCTCAACATCCTTAAAAAAGCACTACTTACCCCCGCGTCTGCCGGTCCGAAGGGTTCGCAACATCAAGATCTCTGGTCCTTTTCATGTGAGAACCAAGAAGGAAGCCGGAGTTAAATGACTGGAGGTGCAAAAAGGAACATTTTAGGGACATGGGTGTTTGAAGCTGAAAACGGCAGGATCACAAACCTGCGATTCAGGTGCAAGCGCCGTTTTACTTTGAAAGAGAGTGTCTCGGTGGGCCGCGCTTAAAGGTGCCGTGTACTTTGTGAAATGTTAAGTTTACGAATGTTGGATCACAGCTTTTCTCCGGAAAGTTTGATGTCTTTGCAGCGTGCATTATTTAAACAGTAGAGTCTACATCGTGATCTGCAGGAGGTTTTTCTCTATTTACAGTTTTCTTTCAAAGCTGAGGAATGTTGTTATAGACATAGATTTTGTTGTAGACATAGAAAGAGTCTTGTAAAAGTAAAATATTGGGAGCAAATTAGACTCATCGTGCTGCTTTCTTCTGGGTCAGGTCGGAGCTGCCTCCCAAGTCCCACAGCAGCAGTCCCTTTGATCCTCCTGCAGGGGGTGGGTCCGCGGGAAGATGGCTTCTCTGTCTTCAGGCAATGTGGGGTTAAGTGTCTTGCCCAGGGACACAACAGCAGACATCAGTGGGAGCAGGTGACATGGGTCGTGGCGGGCTCGAACCCCTGACCATTGGGTTCATGGGTTTTAATGAATTGCTGTCTGGTGCACACTGGGGACTTTTTACGAATGTATTCAATGTGGTTTTAATGCAAATGGCGAAGAAATGAATCTAAATCTGGATCTGTACTTGTGGCTCTTTTTCACTTTTTTGTGGGTAAAAGTCCATAACATTGTAAAACACATTAACGGTTATTATCAAACCCCAAATTTAGATATAATCCATATTTTTGGGGGGGAAAAATGCCGAGCTACTACCCACCAGGTGTTAACCAAACTTAAACTCAAACCAGATGTTTTTTTTTTTTTTTTTACACAAATAATGCCTGAAAAATTTGTCAAAAATAATTAATTTTTATTTGGCTGAAATTAATTTTGTTTTAAGACGGACAATATTTTCTCAAATCCAGAAAAATAAGCAAATTCTCACTTGAAAAATTAAATGTTGTGCTTGTTCTTTTGACAAATCTTGTTTTGTCAAAATGTACTTGAACCAAGATACAGTGGCTGAGTGGTTAGCCCTCTCGCTTCTCAGCAAGAAGGTGAATGCCGGTCGGAACAGAGCCTTTCTGAGTGGAGTTTGCATGTTCTCCCTGTATCCACGTAGGTTTCCTCCGGGTGCTCCGGTTTCCCCTACCCCTAAAAATATGCACAATAGGTCTGAATGTAAATGAGTGAGTGAATGGATGGTGTTGGTTAGGGCTTTGACGCACCAGTAACTGAACTCTGAACTTTGTAAAGCGCTTTGGGTGACCTTGATCTGTAAAAATGCACCATAATAATAAACATGACTTACTTTTTTCAAGAATTTACTGGCTAATATTGTTTTATCTCAGTGAGCGTGGGCAGAGGGCCAGACTAGATTGTTTCTAAGGCCTTAAAGTTGAGAAATCCTGCTCTATACCGCAGCCTGTATTTCCGGAAGCTTCCAGGTCTCTTCTGTCTCTCCTGGTTTGATGATGATGATGATGATGATGATGATGCCGCTGTTGCCTGCTGTCGTCTTCAAGCTACCGTTGTCGGACTAAACCGTGACAAGGGCAAATCCTCTGACGGCCTTTAATTGGACATCACTCAAGTCTCCAAACACTTTCCACTTTTCATCTTAAGACGGCCTCAATGGCGCTCCCTGCTGGGCTCCTCTCTTCCCGAATCAATAATTAATAATCAGCGGGTTATTAATTCATGTCGATCTTTGCCAATTACGCGATCTCTAATTAACCATTTCAATAATTGATATTTGTTTCTGAAAGAGCGGTGGTATCTTGGGTTGGATGAATTATGCATGAGTAGGGTAGGGGGTTTTTTTGGGGGGGGTTTTTTTTGTTCTGGGAGAGCTTTGGATGCTTGGGGCAAGAACCAGACCACTTTGACTGGAGCCCTTTGAGTTGCCACTACTGCTGTGATGTGCATCTAACACCCTCTCCCACACTTTAACACAGGCCATCAAAGAACGCCTCAGTGTTCTTGATAATTTGGCTTTGTGTATGAGGACTTTTAAGTGTACGGAAATTCTCGTCTTGCTCCGTGCTGCTTTGTACCGTTCAGTGTTGTACTCCGCTGGTGGAAAAAAAGTTCAAATGCCCCAAAATCGTGTGCGAGAGAGAGGAAAAGAAAAAAAACTATCCCGATCCTATCCCCATAATGGTTTGATGGTGACAGCGAAATGCTCGGCTCGGAATTAAGCAAAGGCCGCTGTTGTCAGGACTTTTATTAGGATTTGATGAGGAACGAGAGGTGAGAGACCCAAAGCCACTTCTGCTTTGTGAATACATGATGAGCTGAGTCGCAGCTGTCAGACTGAAAACCGTTTTATATTTTAATCTATGCTCCCCTTTTTTATCAATTATCGTTGTGGCAGTATTTGTGATATAGGGCTTTTAATAAACAAGGAATCAATGGAATTTAACCTATTTTAAAAACGTATTATTGACAATATATTTTGATTTTTCTCCCATTTTTTCTCTGGATATCTGTCAACAGGGAGTGTGTGTGACCATTTAATGCACATTTTAAGGTATTTATGAATGGTTCAGTTAAAAGTATGTACGATGTGCTCTTAGTCTAGTCTGATAAAGTCAAGACATATTGACACTGATTACTGATGCAAACCACCTGCTGGAGTTTAGCAAGAAACAGCACAAACTCTGTATTTTTGTTGTAACCACTTTCTTTTTGTACCTGGTTTACTTGAATATATGTGGTGCTATTTTTTATTTAATTTTGAGAAGAAGATTTTTTTTTAAATCAGCTAAATTTCACTAAACAAACTGGCAACCCAAACGAGAGAAGCCTTCTGCTCTCTGATTGGATAATCTACTGAGACCTGTCCATTCTATTGGTTAGCATGAATAATTCTACTTAAATGTGACCTGTTGGGGTTAGAACACATATAAAAGGCGTAGATGGCATTTAAATTGGACATATTACATACTGTCTCTTTAAGTTGTTATTATATTTTTGTCTTGTTTTGATTGGCTGAGCCCCGAGAGTTACTTAAAGAATATATGTTATGATTAGGAACTCTGTAAAAACTATAAGTTTAAATTCATAATCTGATTCAATATTATTATTTGCTACCCAAATCGGTAGCAGTTAGCCACTAATACTGTCTTACTGTCCAGAGAGAGACCAGAGAGAGACCAGAGAGCGAGAGAGAGAGACCAGAGAGAGGCTAGAGAGAGACCAGAGAGAGACAAGAGAGACCAGAGAGAGACCAGAGAGAGAGACCAGAGAGAGAGAGACCAGAGAGAGACCAGAGAGAGACCAGAAAGAGATCAGAGCGCGAGAGAGAGACCAGAGAGAGAGACCAGAGAGAGACCAGAGAGAGACCAGAGAGAGAGACCAGAGAGAGACCAGAGAGAGAGACCAGAGAGAGGCCAGAGAGAGACCAGAGAGAGTGAGAGAGAAAGACCAGAGAGAGACAAGAGAGAGAGACAAGAGAGACCAGAGAGAGACCAGAGAGAGGCCAGAGAGAGACAAGAGAGACCAGAGAGAGACCAGAGAGAGCAAGACCAGAAAGAGACCAGAGAGAGTGAGAGAGACCAGAGAGCAACCAGAGAGAGTGAGAGGGACCAGAGAGAGACCAGAGAGAGAGATCAGAGAGAGACCAGAGAGAGAGACCAGAGAGAGAGACCAGAGAGAGAGAGACCAGAGAGAGAGACCAGAGAGAGAGGCCAGAGAGAGAGACCAGAGAGAGACCAGAGAGAGAGAGACCAGAGAGAGAGGCCAGAGAGAGAGGCCAGAGAGAGAGACCAGAGAGAGAGACCAGAGAGAGAGACCAGAGAGAGAGACCAGAGAGAGAGACCAGAGAGAGAGGCCAGAGAGAGAGACCAGAGAGAGAGACCAGAGAGAGAGGCCAGAGAGAGAGGCCAGAGAGAGAGAGACCAGAGAGAGAGACCAGAGAGAGACCAGATGCAACACCCAGAAACGATGACATCACAAATGAAACGACCAAACCAGATCATGTCCCACTTTTTGTTTATTCTACTTCTGCAGTTTTATCAATTTCTCCGCCGTTCTGTCGTGGTGGAAGTGGGAGTAAATATAAAACCCAATCACTAAATATCCATAGTTGGACACTATACCACATGTAAACGAGATGGGGTTAAAATGTAAAACGGTTGCTATGGAAACCGGAGAGAGTGCCTCAGTTGGCCTCGGTGACCCTCCTCAGGGAGCCGATGGTGGGGGAGGCGCTTCCCCATTCGCTGTGCCGCCTGTACTCCCCGGGGCGCAGGAAGTACTGGCGCCCCCTGTAGTTGGGGTGCTCGTGCAGCATCCAGTATCCCTCCATCACGTTGACGGAGGAGATGTCGCGGGTGTGAAAGCGCTCGTGGAGGTTGGGGCAGTCCTCGTTCAGCTCCATGTTCTGGCCCCCGAAGTCGGAGCGCTCAAAGATCTTCATCCTATAGTTCCCGTTGTACTGTGGACACATCAGGAGTCAGGCACTGGTTATTTTCATTGGAGTTATTTCTATGTTTAATTAATTGGACGTCTTCTGTTTCATTTTTAAATCGGGACCGTGGTGTAGGGTGGGATTGGACACAATTTCTGTTCAGTGCCCCTTCTCTTTTGTCTCTTTTGTCTTTAACCTTTCTCACACATTCACACTACCACACTGCTATAATAGTTTGACAAATAACAATGCTTCAAGTAGCAATATGTAAGATTTTCATGTCAAGTCATCATTAAAGGGCCCTAATCTGTCATAATTAAAGGGCCCTAATCTGTCATAATTAAAGGGCCCTAATCTGTCATCATTAAAGGGCCCTAATCTGTCATCATTAAAGGGCCCTAATCTGTCATCATTAAAGGGCCCTAATACTGTCATCGTTAAAGGGCCCTAATCTGTCATCATTAAAGGGCCCTAATCTGTCATCATTAAAGGGCCCTAATCTGTCATCATTAAAGGGCGCTAATCCAATACTTCTTTAACTGATAACAGTAGTAAATCTAACAATGTTACTGTTTTCATTTCGATGTCCCGCCCTCCACCGCGTGGAGCTAATCTCACTGGTAAAGTACCATGTGGCGCAGAACTAAAAAAGGTCTCGTTATGATTCTCAAATCATTAACGACAAAACAAGGAATAAAACCAGGATTTCTAAATTTGTGAAAAAGGTGTTGGTTATAGATTTGTTGTTGACAAAACTCTTGTCTATTCAGCTGTTATGGTCCCAGCTGGATTCGTCTGCATATCTGGCAACCTGAGTCAGGGAGAGTGGGAGAGGCTGCAGTACCACTTTTGGCCACATGTTTACAAACTGCTCCTTTAATATTGGGGATGGATATGAATTTGTTTGAATGATTGAATGATTCGTTCTAACTTGGTCACATCTCTGTCTAATATTCGTTATAACTTAATTATGAAACACTGATAAAAGATCAACCACAGACATGTTTTGGACTTACTGGAGGCACCATGCGGCAGGAGCGGATGCAGTCGTTGAAGCCGGACCAGCGCTGGTACTCGGGGTACTCGCCCTTGGGTAGCATGTACTGGTACCCAGAGTAGTTGGGCTTCTCGTAGGCCACCCAGCACCCACTGTCCACACGGATGGAGTTACAGCGGCTGAAGTGGCCGTGCAGCTCGGGACAGTCAGTGGTGCACTCATAGTGACGCCCCTGGAAGTTCTTATCCTCGTAAAACACAATCTGGAAAAGAAAGAAAAATAATACAGTGACTTAAACGCTGGGGTACCTACCACTTTCTCACTTTAGAATGATGTATTTATTTGTTTTTATGGATGGATTTGTTTTTCTATCTATCATTTATCAAAACCTTTTGTTTGATTTTTTTTTTTACAAATCAGATCACAACATACTGACTTCATCTTTTCAGAAAACATTTGACTTTCTACATGAAGTAAGTAAGTAAGTAAGCTTTATTTATATACCGCCTTTCACAGACCAGAGTCACAAAGCGGTTTACAATTGTTATTTTTGGGAACTTGTCCTCTCACTCCACACAGAGATGGGAGCGGGGTCGCCGAACAGGAGGCGCATGCCAGACCTATTGTACATATTTTTAGTGGTAGGGGAAACCGGAGTACCCGGAGGAAACCTACGCAGACACGGGGAGAACATGCAAACTCCACTCAGAAAGGCCCTTGTCCGGCCGGGATTCGAACCAAGGACCTTCTTGCTGAGAGGCGAGAGTGCTATCCACTCAGCCACCGTGCCGCCATTGGCTGAGAGAGGGATGGTACTCCCTGTTGCACTGATAAAGCAGATGTGATAGAGCCCAAGCATATTTACTAAATTTAACCCAACAGTTTTGAGAGCAAGAAGCTAATTACATGTTTGTTTTTTTTACTTTTTTGTGTTTTCAAACTTCCAGCTTTAATTTAATCACATACTGTATCATTAGTCAACCTAGAAAAACATGCTTAAAGAAGGAATTGTCTCAAATATTGCATGTATTATTGTCTATTTTTGGTCAACCCGCTCCCTTTGGACCAATGGCTCCTACTGTATGTGTTTGTTTAATACTTCCTGAGTTCAAAGTGTTTGATTCTCTGATCTGTTGTTGGCAAATCTGCAATTTTGTAAAGTCCTCCGAGGCGACTGCTGTTGTGATTTAGCCCTATACGCAAATAGACACACTTAATTGCATTCGAGCTGAAGAGGTCATGAAGAGAATTGGGGAAGTCTTTTCTACGATTGATCCCATCACAAAATCTCACACACACAACATTGAATTAAACTCATCAATACAGTACTAACATTACTAACTATTCTTAGTTAGTAATGTTAGTAACTATTCTTACACAGTTTCTCCTTTCCCTTATTGCCCCCAGTTTGCGATAGAAGCCCTAAAGCAGCCGCACATGCCCTTACCTTGCCCATTGTCAGCGTTGAACAGTGTGGAGCAGACCAGAACCACCCGGTTTGAACGTGTGGGCTTTATAGCTGGGGCTGGGATCAGGGCCTTTTCTGCGCAGCTTTGTGGAGTCAGCACAACGCGTTCCACAGAGGCCACAGCACTATAGGAAGGTCTAAAGCTTTGTCTTTTGTCTGTCTATAGAAAAAGACTGTACGGCTGCACTTTCTGGACCAGGTGACAAAAAGACTGCCACATGTGCCTTTACTGCAGTGAATGCCAAAGAGTGAAAAGTCAAAAGTACAACAGTAGAGAAGCCTCTATCCACAATCGTTTGTCCATTGCTTATTCCACTTATTCACAAGTTACTGCAGATTTATGAAGATGTGTTTGTGCAAGGAAATGAATAATCAAATATATGTGTATATTTCTCCAATCAAAGAACAAAAACACACAAAAATCGACCCGTAATGTATGTTAAAAGCAGTTTAATAATCATTCGTACATTGGCGTTTTACATAGTCCTCATTCTTCTGAAGGAGCCCACCATGGGGTTGTGGCAGCCCCAGTCCCCGCAGGCCCTGTACTCTCCGGGCCTGAGGAAGTACTGGCGCCCCCTGTAGTTGGGGTGCTCATAGAAGATCCAGTAGCCCTCCATGATGTTGCAGGAGAAGATGTCCCTGAAGCGGAAACGGTCGTACACGTTGGGACAGTCATCCATGAACTCCATGCTCTGGCCCATCATTTCAGGCCTGTTGTAGATTCTCATTCTGTAGGAGCCTCTGTACTGTAACGGGACGGCACAGTCACATTTACAACCTGCTTAAATTTTACTTTATCCCTTAAATATTAGTCTATAGATGTGTAGTTTTATGGGCAAATAGAAGAACTGTGTGTGTCTATACTTAACACTGGTGTATCAAACCTTATTTTCTCGTAAATGTTTGGTCCCGTTAGAAATAGTAACCTGTCTCAAGCCATTTCCAACTCATTAGATCTTTTCATTTTTTGCATAATTGTAGTGAAAGGTCCCTGTGAGTTGCTATTTCTTGCTGGAAGCTGATTGGCTGACTTACATTTTTTATTTTCACTTTTCCGTCTGAAATACCAGTTGTAAAGTTGTGACAGAGGGCAGCTATACAAGCATGTCAAATCTAGTGATGGAACCAGACTGAGCTATAGGAGCTAGTTAGCTGGACATTTTTTTTGAGGTTTTTAAGTCAGGTACCCCAGCTTTAACTCCGATATTTTGAAGAAACTTGGGGGTAAAAAAAAAATCTGACTTCTTCCCTGTTTTGTACTGTACATATAACCTGTGGACGTTGACCTTTTTTATTATTATTTTTTTATGCTTTGCTCAACGTAAAACCGACTTACGGGAGGGAACATCTGGCAGGAGCGGACGCAGTTGTTGAAGCCCATCCAGGTGTGGTAGTCGGGGTACTCTCCGGGCCCCATGATGTACTGGTACCCGTTGTAGTTGGGCTTCTCGTAGGCCACCCAGTGTCCACCGCTGACCCTGATGGAGTTGCAGCAGTTGAAGTGCCTGAAAGTATCCATGCAGTCATTGCCACACTCCCACTGACGACCCTGGAAGTTACGACCCTCGTAGAAAATGATCTTGAAAGCAAAAAGAGAAACACAAGAGATGAGTTAAAGCTGCAGTACCTTTGCTTGGCCAGTAGGGGGCACTGCACTCAAGCGTAAACATCACTCAGCGTCTTCCCACTGCCTCTCTGTGAAGTGTTAGGGTGCTTGACAGTTGAAAAGCATTGGATTTTTTAATTTAAAGAACATTGTGTTGTTTCGGCCCTTCAAAATTTAACACAATTGCTGTCACGCTTGTCCATGCCAAATGGTATAGAGACATGTTAAATCTCATTGCCGGAGGATTGTCACCTAAAACAAGCTTTTAATCTGTCACTTCAAGTAATCCCCCTGCCTCTGCGCTTCAATCTGCCTGTCGTTTCAATTCAGAACCACCTATTCTAACTGCATCCAAACACGCGTCCATACCTTTCCCATGGTTGCAGGATTGTGAATCTACCGACACCAACGCACCAAAGGCCTCGCTTCCCTATTTATACCATCTCCCCCGAGCACGAGGCCTCTATGCCCACGTCACAAAGTGCTTCTTTCGGTCTTTTCAGAGGGGCTACCTTGTCTCCTGTCTGCTAGTATTTACCTATAGAAATGAAATGAACTCCATGCATGTGCTATTTTGTGTGTGGATGACCCGTGACCTTGTTATGCCTCCTTTTCAAGCGCCACACAAAAGCTCTTTGGAGATGCGGCCCCCCGGTCAAAACAAAAGAGTTTTCAAAAAGTGTACATTTCCATTTTTGTCCAAAGCCATCAAACTCTGTACTATGTCTTTTTTTGAGGGGGTAGAAGTTAGCCTGTTTGCTTTCTGCTTCTAATTGGACATGATTTGGTGGTATGTAATCTACACTGATCGCCCAACTCTTTTTCAGCTTCCATCGCCCGCAGTTGTTGCTGTGATGCCAGACGGGGCCAGCTTGTTTGCACTTTCCCGTTTGTGGTGTTTGATAGATATGAAAGCGGAGGATCTAGGGCGTTGCGTTTCGTCTCTCCGTGTGTAAAAGTCGTGGACCCCTTTGGACTCGAAAGGTGTAGCCCACAGCATTAGCGTTGGGGTAAAAAAAGGCCAGAATAGGTCACGACCATATGCATTGTTTTTTCCCCGAGCCAGCTGATGCCAGAAAGGTCGTCTTTTTTAGCCCTTTCATCCGGAGGCCCCCCTCGACACTTTTGTTTGCGTTCTGCTTCACCTCCTGTTACACGTTTGTTTGGCACAATAGTCCTTTTTATCACTGTCAAAACATAACGCAACCACTATACCCATATTTTTTTTTTTTTGCATTAAGAGAAAGCGTTGATAAGCCTCCATATCTTTGATCGTTCATTGACTCGAAACTTCAATAGTGGTTTGAAGCCTCCGACTTTCTTTCTGTGACATAAGTAGATCATTGATATTCTTTCATCACTCTACATCTTGTAATTGTGGAAGATTATCAGATGGGACGTTTTGTTGTTTTGCCACTTTCTAGCGCAAATATTTATCCTCCAAGATGTTTTTAATCAGAGCGAATACAAGAACAACTGTTTTGAATTTGCTCAGATGTGGGATTATATAAGTTTGTTGCTTTTATTCTCGTGTTTTTCGATGCCTGGTCTCTGTCAGCGGTGCAGAGGATACAGGCTTATGTGATGGAGAACAGAGAATGAGTCTGGCAACAAGAGGTGCCACTCTGTCGTACTTTTACCCACTACTTTGGTCATTTGTTGAAGGGGAAAAAAATACATGTGCTGGTTTATTCATGAAACTAATATTCTAATTACACTTTACATTTGGGAACAGTGTGGTGTACATCCTAAGTGCAGATTTTGTGTTTTTGTCAAAGCTGTGAATTTTCTAAAAGTCCTCTAAGAACTGAAGGGATTGGTCTGGACTGGACTGGACTAACATTTGATTACATTTATAGACCTAAACTTATTGACATTTATGGACGCTGGTTTTCCCGCTACAATGGACCAACGGCTGCATGTTTTTTCATTGAATATCCTGCGTTTTAATTGCTTCTGATTTTTAGATTGAGCGATACTTTAATCGTTCTACTGTAGAGAAATTTCAGTGTTGCTTCGCCGGGTTACAGAACAGTAGGACTGAGTAGCACACAGCACAAGTTACATGAACAAAAACTCTATATTAGGGGTCTCCAACCTTTAGCTCAGGGGTTACCGGTAGCTCACCACCCCCTCCAAGGTAGCTCCCCAAAGGATTTAGAATTTATCACATGACATTTTGAGAGATTACAAGTATGAACATAGGGTCATGCAGTGTTATTGTATATTTCACGTTATTACTTGAGTATAAAATCTCTACCTTTTAGTAAAAACAAGAAGCTATTTCTAATCTGTTGTTGGCAAATTAACAACTGTGTAATGTCCTCTCCGCTGACAATGATTGCGATTCATGGCTAAACACAAATACATTGAATTGGATTGTTTTGAAATAGTTTTTTATTGTACATTTCAAAAACAAAATCACACAACCTCACTTTTTAATTAGCTTATTTTAAGATATTTTTCTGATCGTATATTCCACTGTAGCTCTGAAAAACCAGCGATATTCTTAGACCGACGTGAATTTTTCTTTCTTACACACGTGCGTTAACTTCAACCACATTTTTCTCCCTTCCAACGATCATCTCTCGCTCCTCCACGCCACGTATTCTCCCCACCCTGAAGGGAATGGATCATCACAAAGGCCCTCTCCCGCTTCATGGCTTCCCCCTGGAGGAGAAGAAAACCCCCGCTGAGGAGAATCCCGTCTCGATCTGGAGCTGATAGAAGAAAAGGGGAAGGGGGAAAGCTCTGGCGGGGGTCGTGTCTCTGCATTGTGTCCGAGGTGGAGCTGCTGAAGTTGGGGTAATCGCAACAGAAGATGCCCCCGTGTTTGACTGCTGCTGCTGGATCACAGGAAATACCAAGGCCCCACAGAGAGAAACACAAGAGCGAGATGAAGCCAGGCAGACGATCTAAGGTTCAGGTTTGAGGATGTGTATTTATAAATCTGGAAATGACAAGGACCTAAACTACCCAGTAAAGCAGTAGAAGTAAGCCCTTACAGTACAGTAGTTCAGGGATATTTGTTTTCATTTTGATGTCCCGCCCTCCACCGTTTCACCAATCAGAAAGTCCGTGATCCGGACTCTAGATTAGATTTGACTAGATTTGTTGTTGACAAAACTCTTGTCTATTCAGATATTACGGTCGCAGCTGGATTCTTCTGCATATCTGGCAACCTGAATCAGAGAGACTGCAGTACCACTTTTGGCCAAATTTTGACATTATCGCTCCTTTAAGCAGTTCTTTGTCGTTATTTTCAACTGAGCGTTTAAACACCTCATCATATCATGTTGTAGTTAAAAGTTTCTGCTTTTTTTTGCTCCATCAGCTGTTTGTGTTCCAACATAACATTTTGCGGCCTATACGTGGACAAAAATGGCTTTCTTTTCTAATGTAGCTAGTACAGTTTGTGTACAGCTGCGCTTATTATTCCAGAACATACTTCCATCCGTTATTCCCCATGTCCCCTCCACTGACGAGGTGTGTTTGATGAAGACGTCTGGTCGTCTCTGCTCAGACTGCTGCCCCCGTGACTTAGAAACAGATAAAGCGGAAGAAAATGGATGGATTGAACTTCTATTTAGACCATGAAATAGTAAGAAATTTTTTCATGGGGGGGTTTCAGTTTGCGTACCCCCTGAAAATGGGTAGTTGGCGCAACTACCCATTTTCAGGGAGTATGCATGCTGGATATAAGTGCAAAGTAGTCATTGCACTAAATGTAAATAGTTAATCTTGTCTTATTTTGCTGAAGGCTTTGGAGGTTCTTAATTAAGCAGCTTTACATTTTTTGTATGATTAAAAAAAAGTTTTAGTGGCAGTTGCTTTACTAACAAGTTTGAAGTAGTAGTAATGGTTGTACTTTTAGGTTGCCAGAAGTTAAAACATATGAGAATAGAGTAGTAGTAGTAGTTTTATGTACTTTACCCCAGATTTAAGACTTAGATGTGACTCTTCTGAATGAGTTTGGCCTCTTCTAAGTTTGCAGAGATTGCGCCGCGTCTGGAATGTGCTCTTTTCACTCGACAACTATTACAACAAGAACACGTTTAGGAGGTTAATCTGGGGCTGAAAACATGGCACAATCGGGAAGAGGAGAAAGAAAAAAAGAAGAGAAAAACCTCCAAAACAACAAGAACATTTGGAATGGGAATGAGGAGCGATCATCCTCTGCATTCTCTGTCAGAAAATCTTCCGGCGTTGTCGCGGCTCTAGTCTTTGCCAGTCCTCGCACACTCTCCTCTATCGAGAGCACCAGACGCAGGCCGCCGCTGTGAGCCGCTGCCAGGACCAGGATTTACAGCCATGCCTGTGATGTCCTCCATCTTTCTTTGCCGAAGGATAATTAAAAGAGGAAATGGTATTGGAAGAACATAGTAGTGGAAGGAGGGGGAGGACGGAGAGGAAGGGGGGGTGTGGGGGGGGGGGGGGCCTTGGACTGTGCAAATATGTGGCTGTCAATTATACAGTTGTTTATGTCCGTGTCTGACGCCATCGGGATTTAGTTGAAAGTTTGTTGTTAGCTTGAGTCGTAATGTAATGCAATGTATGTAATTAAGACATTTAGAGGCTAACAAAGGATGGAGGAGAAATGAAAGAGAAGGAACTTTTCTTTTTTTCTTTTTGTTAGCGCCATTTTATACATACATTCTACCCATTCACATCATTAAAGGCTGAAGGAGAGTTGCTCCCATAACCAGAGGGTTGCCAGTTCAAATCCCACTTCCTTACATTCATTGCTTTTTGCCATAAAAGTTGAAATGTAGCTCAGTTGGTAGAGCATCGGCCTTTGGGCCTGAAGGTCGTGGGTTCAATTCCCACCTCTACACCTTCTCCACCGACTCCCACTGATGACTGCTGTCCTTGTGTCCTTGGGCAAGACACTTAACCCCACTTTGCCCAAAGCCCCCACTGAAAGATCAAGGCTATGCTCACACTCAGAGAGCAGCCGTCCTCCTGTGGACTCACCACCTGCAGAGGGTCAGTGAGGGGCTGGTGCTATGAGACTTGGGTGGCATCTCTGATTGCCACCCCCCTGACCCAGAAATGGATTAAAGGGTAGAAAATGGATGGATGGATGGATGGATGGATGGATGGAGTTGAAATGTTGTCATGATACAAAGTTGCAAACACACAGCTCAGAGTTCCATTGATTTTTTTAACTCTTTTAAATAAAAGATTCATTTTGTAACCAAACTGGTGATGCAGATGATATAGATATATGAAAAGTACCTCCTTTTGGTAATAAAAGCTTGTTAATTTACATATTTTTACAGATTAAGGTCACTCAAAGCTTTACAACTGTTGATAATGAAAACAATTAAACAAACAAATAGAAGTTTTATTATTTGTTTTTGTGCCCTGGGTTCAATGTTTAGACTAAAATTAATTATAGTTTAATTCTCCTTTTGATTTAGCTTTAAAATGATGTATAACAGACCACAGCTCTCTTACTATCAATGTTTGCAAGTTTTAGACTCATGTTGTGTCCTTGGGCAAGACACTTAACCTCTGGGAACAGCAGCCACAGTGGGGCGGCTGCGGCTGTAAAGTGCCAAACTGCTGTTGTGTCCTTAGGCAAGACACTTCATCCCCATTGCCTAGAATGAGTCTGGTGTGTGTGTGAATGGTTAGTGGTGGTGGGAGGGGCCGATGGCACAGACTGGTTGCCTCGCTTCTGTCAGTGTGCCCCAGGGCAGCTGTGGCTACAGTAGTAGTTTATCACCACCGTGTTTGGAGTGAAAGGACAATGACATGTGAAGCGTCTTTGAGTGCTATCTTAAACCAATGCATTATTATCAGATCCAGCCTTGCACCCCAGCCAGGGCTCTCAGGTCTGTGGATCAGAACCTCCTGATGGTTCCACGCACTCGCTTCAGGACCAGAGGAGACAGGTCCTTCCAGGCTGTTGCTCCCAAGCTTTGGAACGTTCTCCCGCTCTTTCTGCGTTCTATAGAGTCTGTTGAGTCTTTCAAAAGTCAAATAATAATAATACATACAAAAAGAATTTTACTTTCTTACTCACTTACTATTATTATATTTTCTCGTTCCCTCTGTATTACCCGCGCTTGGAGAACACCGGTCCAAATCGCTGCTTTGTCAGAGTGCCCTGGCATCCTCTCTCTGGCCGCTGCGCTCGCCGTCTCTCCTCAGTTAGACTAAAATTATTTGAGATTCAGGTCCGGGCCTGATCCGCAGTGACAGCCGGTCCTGAATGATGCCTTCACACTGATCTCCTCTCAGTGTTTTGACGTGGCGTGTCTCCTCTCTGCTCCTCTGGCTCCTCTCTGCTCCTCCACACCTGACTCCCAATAAATCCAGGTGCCTTTTAAGCCGCTGTTTTTTTGACACATGACAAAAAGTTCAGCCGCTCCGCCTCTCATCTGTGTTTTAGCGGGTTGTACTGGTTGCTCCGGAGCGGCCTGGGTAAACAGAAGGGAGCGCTTGTTTTGCTTTTGAGGTCGTTTGTGATTCTGCGATTGCCGTCTTCCAGGTTCAAGAAGGACAGCGATGGGAGATCAGTGTGCTGATGGAGATTTTGTTATTTAAAAAAGGAATAAAACATCTTTACCTGCGTTTTAATGATACTGTTAACCCTCCAGGCGCCACTTAAGTCGACAAGATGGAGTTCTGTTTAAAATGGCAGTATGGAGTGTGTCCAACGGGGTCTGGGCCATGGATCTAGGTCTGGGTCTTTTTTAGCTATTTCCATAGGAGTTCTGTTTTTGTTGAGTCTGTCTGTTTATGTCCTTGTGGTTGGCATGTCTGTCAGTTAAAGAAAAATCTGGTAAATCCATGATTGCCACCGCCGTATGACCTCATAATATCCAAATTAGACGGGTCAATTTAAACCCTACACAAACTTTGGACCATCCTTTTTATTTCTCTAATTTACAGAAAACCTTTATTTCTTATCACATTTTAGTTATAGCCTTTAGAAGTTAAAATGTCAAAAAAAAAAGTAGCGTTTTAGCAAAAAGGGTTAAAGGTGCAGTGACTTTTGGGGACGTTTTTCTACAGTTGAGGCTAAAGTAAAACAGAAACTACTGCTGTTTTTTATGTATTTGTCTAAGAAGTACAAACAGGTGATGGTAACTAACATTACCTGATTTCATGACACATTTCCACGCATCATCAGCACGGACACGTGTTTTGCAAAGGGGGCGGGGTCAAGCAGCGTGTTGCCGGGGGTAACGGGCGGTGACTCCGATGGAACAAAGTTAGTTTTACTGTGAAGTTACAACATATATATACTGTATAATTGGAGTAAAAGGTTCTGGATGCACTCGAAGTCAGGAAATGACATAGAACTTCTTCAGGGGGATAAATCCAGCCAGACCCCCACCCCAGAAATACACTTCAGGCAGTTTTTAAAGTTGAAATAACTCACATTTTTTTAAGTTTGAAGCCACGTCTATAGCTTAGTTTCGACTCAATCACAAATGGTTCAATGTCAGACCCCCCCCCCTCCCTCCTCCCCTCGTCCCCAAACACATAACTCTGTGGACATCACCCGTGGGAACTCACTGAAGCAGCTTATAAATGTAATTAATTGACACTAAAATAATGATTGTTGACACATGCTAGTATAATAATAGTTTGTTTATGCACATGTACAGGCTGGTTATATACCACTGTCTTCTCTCTCTATGGTTGAGTTTGCAGATCTGGTAGTAACTGTAGTGAACCCCCCCCCCCCCCACATGTACTGACACCTGACAGAAAGTGCTTCCTTTTTCACCTCTCGCTAAATTTCTAATCAGACACGAGACGCTGTTGTTGGCGTCTTCAAATCTCTCATCAAAGCAAATGCGTTTTGACAACAACTAGTGACAAGCTCCTCTGCAAATCAGCCCTATAAATTATTGATCATTCTCTCTCTCTCTCTCTCTTTCCCTCTGTATCTCTCTCTCTCCAGGCCCCCACCACCGCCGCCGCCACCCCTGGCACTGGTACACCTTGTGCTAATGAAATACATCATTTTAAGAAATAAATAATAGAAAGCACAGCGGTCTACCATTGTCACGTGAGCGGTTTGATTGACAGCCGGTGCGTTGGTGCGCTTGGCAGTAGTCGGAGCAGATCAAAGCCTCTCTTCCTCTTATTGCCCAAGGCCAGTGGCAATTTATTTAGAGCAGCCGCCGCACCGTCCCA
Source organism: Knipowitschia caucasica (assembly GCA_964034765.1). NCBI lineage: Eukaryota > Metazoa > Chordata > Actinopteri > Gobiiformes > Gobiidae > Knipowitschia > Knipowitschia caucasica. The sequence goes on along the minus strand of OZ035845.1, from coordinate 19,579,984 downwards.
GCAGGTAACGCGGGACACTCAGGATAATCACAAGCTTTTGAGGTGCGTCTCCAATCCCCCACCTCCCGGCAACAAAACACGCATATGATTTACAAAAAAGTCCGTCCTGATTGTATTAAATTAGGATGATAGGCGCGCGACAAAAGGCTGTGACCTCAACAGATTTGTGAAAAAAAAAAAACCTCTTCAGAATGGACAGGGTTGAGGCCGGGACGGATGGATGGGGATTTTAGTTCTGGTTTTATGCCGTATATGCACAAAAATGTACGTTTAAAGTTAAGCTTAGAGACATTACTTTCAACTTCTTTCATGGATAAAGTTCAGATAAAACTGTTTTGAGTTGATAAAGGCGGTCTGCAGGGCCGGGACTGGTTTCAAATGTTCTCCCGTTTTACCCTTTTGTGATGCAGTGTTGAATATGAGTGTTATTTTAATGGTTTGCAGTTTAAAAAAAATAATTTGACTGGTTTTTTTACAGTATTTACACCGTGTTTTAGACCCCGTAGTGTAAATGGATATTCAGATATATTACTGATTTATCTACATACAAGTATATATTACTCATTGTTGTACTATACTTATAATTGTATACATCCTTTGCACTATAGAGTAAACAGATTAAGATTTAGAGATCCTGTATTCGTCCCACAGAGGGGAAATTTCAGTGTTGCATCACAAGTTATAGAACAGTAGGAAAGAGGAGCACAAGTTAAGTGAACAATAGCTCTATACTAATTAAAACAAACAAAATCTCTAACTCTAGCATCAATAACAAGTATAAAATCTCTATCTTGAAAATAAATAAATAAATAATAATAAGTTTTAAAGTTTTACAATCTGCAAAATAAGAGGCAAGTATAAACTACTGTGTATTCTAGTGCCAGCAAAGTGTAGATACTGTATGTGTTCACACCTGTACATGTTAGCAGCAGTATGTTAGCATCTGTACATTAGCAGCAGTATGTTTACATCTGTACATGTTAGCAGCAGTATGTTTACATCTGTACATTAGCAGCAGTATGTTTACATCTGTACATTAGCAGCAGTATGTTTACATCTGTACATTTGCAGCAGTGCGTTTAAAACAGTATTCTATCGTTTATTTAAGCTAAGGATAAAGGTTTTTTTTCTTTTTAAAGTTGTGTGTTAGTTAATTGTTAATTGTTAGTTAATTGTTATTTATCACTGACATTTTTTCCACTGTGGGACAAATACAGGACCTCTTAATCTTAATCTTAATCTAAACACACTTAAAGCAGTATTTAAAGTTGAAATAACTACATTTGTTTTATTTGAATCCACGTCTAAATCTTAGTCTCGATCAATCCCAAACGACTCAATGTTGTCGACGCACTTTGAAACATATTAATTGAATAATTTCTTCCCAATTCCCGTTCATCGGATTGAGCTACCCATCCACCCTGATCCCACAATGCACCGGGGCAGTGTATGTTAATCATCCTCCGTCCCACGCAACACAATTAGGCCGCGTTGGTCTGGGAGCTCCATCTAGATTGGCTCTCGCTGTTGCCGTTCTTTGTGCCGCCTCTGAATATAAAATAAAAGCCATGTTTTTATGTAAATGAGGCTGATTGATCCCATTAGAAAGCAATTTGATGGGAGTCTGCAGATAAAACATGCTGGTAATGTAATATGGAATAAAACCCAGTGTGTTGTGGAGAAGCAGAAACTACAGCTTCAGACAGACGCCGAATTCAAGTCAATTAAGACATACAGCACACAGCATCAAAAACACTTAAAATACAGTTAAAACATGCATTTCAAGTACATTTAGAGTTGTGAAAGTATGAATGTGCGAGAGATTATAGCAACACAACAGCCACAGCCGGGGGTGATGTGATAAAAAAAGTACATTTTGGTGCCGTAAGAAATGCATGGATGTAAGATTCTTTTACTCTATTTATGCCGAGAAATAATTTGGAAAGCATTAGAAAAACATGACAAAGTATATGTAAATGATGTCACGTGTAGCTTCTTGTTCAGTTTGTGTTTTGGCAAATGCTACGAATCAAAAAAATCATGAAAAAAGACAGTTTTTGTATCGACCGAACTGTATTTTTGATTGAATATAACTGCTAAAAGTAATGATAATGTTTTTGAATTGAGTTTGTGGTGTTCCCTGAAACCTCAGTCCTGGTCGTCTCCACTAGAGGGCACTAGAAGCCAAAGTATGGGTTGGACTGAGTACGTCTGCAGCCTGGTCCCTTTGTGGGCCCTCTCCAAACGCATACATATGGAGCCACATTGGATTCTAAATATATGCATTTGTTTTAAGCCATTGCCATTTCCAAAATCCGTTTGTACCAAAGCCTATCACCATCTTGCATAGTTTCACCGAGGGAGAAGTTAGTCCGACCCCCAAAAAAACCGTGGAGCAGGCGTGTAGACGTCCGTGCCCAGAGATGGCCTGGTCGAGCAAAGGTGGACCATAACAATGTTAAAGGAGAAGGACTTTACTGCATCCAAATACATGAATATAATCCATCTTTAATATTCTTTTCTATTCATTTCTGTATGGGCCTAAATCACAACTGCAGTCAAAGTTGGATTCCTTGATAACAGATCAGAGAATCAATGCAATAATAACAAACACACAGTATTTTTAGTTTTCGAGTGATCGTGAAAGATATTTTTGTAGGAGCCATGGGTCCATAGAGAGGATCAAAGTCCATAAATGTTTATAAATGCCCTTAAATATGATGACAGCTCTATACATTGAATAACATAGACAACTAAAAACATGCATTATTTTGCTTAATACCTAAAGGTCATAATAATAACAATTGGCAAAAAAAACATCTACATTTCAGACTCAAGGCTAATTTTAGTCCAAGATGTGCCGACCCTGGGCTGTCTTAAAGTCATAACTCATGTTTTGGTCTTGTCTGTCTGCAGTGATTAAAAAGATTAGATTAGAATTGATTAGGTAAAAAATCTAAATTTAAAGATATATTCTGACATAGTTTTAAATCAGGGGTCTCCAACCAGTAGCTCGCCCCTTACAGGTAGCTCGCCAAAGAAATTAGAATTTAACGAATACACTTAAACGAATACTTTTTGACCCATTACATCACACATCCATTATAAGTATAAATATTGGGTTATTATGGTGTATTTTCTGTGTTCTCCAAGTTTGGTCGTAATTATTAGATCGATTTTTATTACGACTGCAAAAAGGAGTAGCTCTCTGCCTGTTTGTTTGTATAAAAGTAGCTCTCTGATTAAAAAAGTTTGGAGACCCCTGTTTTAAATGTATTAAAATATGCTTCAGAAATGTCCAACGTTTGTACAGACATTTAATCCAATTCGTTTCTGGTTCCTATATTCTATTTTCGCATTGGTTGATATCAGATTTGTTCTACTTTGAACAGCCCAACACTAAAAACACGGTAAGAAACAAAACTTCATGTGATTTCAATAAGTCTGAATTTAAACGTTTTGTGAAGGATTTCTCCACTACATTAAAAAACCAAGTGGAGTCCTCTGCTCCTGGTCACTGCATGTCTGATGGATGTGGCTTATCTTGGAGGCGAGCGGCGGTTTCCATTTCCAGCGGGAATTAATTGCGCACAAAAATAAAATAAAAAGGTAAACGGAATCAGAAATGTTATTATTAGGAGTTGTTGTTGTTGAAGCGGCTTGACTCGTTCCCTGGATCTCTCCGAGGAGCGCCCGGTGGTCCACAGGCTCGGTCCCTGGAAGACCCTCGGTAGACCCTCCTGGGACTCTCAACCAAATTAAAAAAAACAGTGATCCACCATGGGAGAACTTTAATGCCAATTCAAATCATCAAGACCCACATTCCTCACGCTTTTAACTTTTTTCTCCTCCACCACCACCAAACCTCCCCCTCCCCAGCCAACTCCCTCACTCATTCTTGTTGTTTATAGTTTGTTTTGTGCAGCCCGCGCTCCTCTCCTCTGCCTGTCGCCTAAGCAAGCTACAGCCACTTTCAAAGGCACGGCTGTCACGCGTCGTCTTTGAGTCGTGTTTGAAATTTTAACGTACACGTTGTCACGGCGATGTCACGGGTGATTGACAGGTCTGTCCCAGAGCAGCGGCGGCGGAGGGGCTTGGCAGGCTAGCTGTGTGGGGCTTCTTTTTTTTTTTTTTTTTTCTTTTGTCAGAGGCAGCAACAAAGGCATGGATGGGGAGTAAGGGAAGAAGCAGGGGAGAAAAAAGAATGTATAAAAAAAAAACACACGCACATAAATAAAACAAAAGTGCACAAACTCAATGAAGAGCAAATTAGATTAATCTTATAAAAAGAGCGGCTTGGTTGGTGTTTTGATAGTTTTCCAGGCTTTGTGCGCGGTTATTGATGGCGGCGAGCTCAGGCACCCTCTCTCCAGGACACCAAAGGCAGCGCAGCGAGAGGCAGCTGTGTGTAAATGTTCATTATCACCTCTTTTCCATGTAGAAACCCACAGACACACACACACAGACACAGACACACACACTGACACACACACTGACAGACACACACACACAGACACACACACTGACACAGACACACACACTGACACACACACACAGACACACACAGACACACATACTGACACACACACTGATACATACACAGACACACACACTGACACACACACAGACACACACAGACACACATACGGACACACACACAGACACAGACACACACAGACACACACACTGACACACACACAGACACAGACACACACACTGACACACACACAGACACAGACACACACAGACACACACACTGACACACACACACACACACTGACACACACAGACACACACACTGACACACACAAACACACACACACTGACACACACAGACACACACACTGACACAGACAAACACACACTGACACACACAGACACACACACTGACACAGACACACAGCACGGTATGGCTGAGTGGATAGCACTCTCGCCTCTCAGCAAGAAGGTCCTGGGCTCGAATCCCGGTTGGACCAGGGCCTTTCTGAGTGGAGTTTGCATGTTCTCCCCGCGTCTGCATAGGTTTCCTCCGGGTGCTCCGGTTTCCCCTACCACTAAAAATATCTACAATAGGTCTGGCATGTGCCTCCTGTACTGGCCCCCCCACTCCCAAAAATAACAATTGTAAACCGCTTTGAGACTCCGATGTGCAGTGAAAAGGCGGTATATAAATAAAGATTACTACTACTACTACTACACACGGACACACACACTGACAGACACACACACACACACACACACACACACACTGACACATGCACACACTCACACACACAGACACACACACACACACACAGACACACGCACACACACTGACACACACACACAGACAGACACACACACTGACACACACACACACACACACACAGACAGACACACACACACACACACACACACACAGACACACACACAGGCACACTCACAGACACACACACACAGACACACACACTGACACAGACACACACACTCACAGACACACACACAGGCACACTCACAGACACACACACACAGACACACACACTGACACAGACACACACACTCACACACAGACACACGCACACACACAGACACACTCACAGACACACACACACACACTGACACACACACACACTGACACACAGACACACACACACACACTGACACACACAGACACACACACACACTGACACACACACTGACACACACAGACACACTCACAGACACACACACTGACACAGACACACAGACACACACACACACTGACACAGACACACTAACACACACACACAGACAGACACACACACTGACACACAGACACACACACAGACACACACACAGACACACACATTGACACACACAGACACACTCACAGACACACACACTGACACAGACACACACACACACAGACACAGACACACTGACACACAGACACACACACAGACACACACACAGACACACACATTGACACACACAGACACACACACACTGGGCCCACCTCCTTTCTGAACACACGCTAGGTTCTTCCAGCAAACAGCTTCATTATGGCGGCTTTCAACACGACTGAGATCTGAGTTGGTCCTGGATCTTTGCAAATGTAGACGTTTACACAACTGTACATGACTTGCATTAAAATATACAGCGTTTTATACTTGCTTCTTGTTATACTAAAGTCAGGGGTTTGTGTGCTTAAGTCTTGCTTCTTCCTCATGCAAACGTTGGAGATTTTAGACTTCTTTTTTATGCTAAAGTTAGAGATGTTATTTTAATTTATTACAGAGTTATTATAATTTTTCTTGTGCCGTGTGCGCTCCTCGTTCCTACTGTCCGTAACTTGTGATGCAACAATGAAATTTCCCCGCTCTGGGACGATTTAAGAATCTTAAAGTTCATACGGAGGGAGACAGTTTTAAAGCTAGTGCGGCACGGTGGCTGAGTGGATGGCAAGAATGTCCTGGGTTCGAATCCCGGTCGGAACAGGGCCTTTCTGAGTGGAGTTTGCATGTTCTCCCCGTGTCTGCGTACTGTAGGTTTCCTCCGGGTGCTCCGGTTTCCCCTACCACTAAAAACATGCACAATAGGTCTGAATGTAGATGAGTGAGTGAATGGAGGGTGTTTGGTCGGAGGCTTTGATGGTCCAGTGTGTTCTGGACTCGCTTCTGTCATCACCGTGTGTAGAAGGACTGGAACAATATCTGACTCTGAACATTTTAAAGCGCTTTGGGTCTGTACCTTGGTCTGTAACATGCGCTATATAAATAAACATTACTTACTTACTTACTCGTACCTTTAACTTTCTTTTTAACCTAAAGAGTCCTGTTTAAGTAACATGTTATGAGTGTGAACGAGTGATAGAACCAATCGGCTTTGAGACAGAGACTACATGGATTTTAATATCTAGTTATTTATTTGTGGTTTCAAAGTTAAGTGTTAAGTGACTTTAGATGTGTTTTATTTATTTTTTTGCTTTCTTTTTAATGTTCTGTGATTATGTATGATCTGAATGCTTAATGCCTTGTGTATGAATTGTGCTATATAAATAAACTTGCCTTGCCTATTTAGAATTACAATTGAAGTGAGATGTGATGATGGGGGGGTCAAATATTTCTCAAACATTATAATTTGTGGTTTTGTAAGTAGCTCAAATTAGTCTTTTTCATTGTGAGGTAAGTTTGTTTTTATAATTGTTATGTGTCTACCTGTGTTTGTGTTCACCTGCCCAGGGACTTTTGTCAAGACTAATGCTTTTGTACATTGTCCCTGTGTTATAAACGACAACCTAAACTGAATTATAAAAACAAGTATCGCAGAAATAGTCACATTACAAATCAAACCACACAATCTCAACAATAACTTGAACATATCTTGGTAGAATAGATCCAAAATACATCGTAAAGCATTTTAAAACAGGCATTCAGGCAGTTGCTTGATGTATATGTGTGTGTGTGTGTGTGTGTGTGTCTCTCTGTGTGTGTGTGTGTGTGAGATATTCCCAGACGAGCCGTGGCCTTGGAACGTTCCCATCCTTGGCCGTGGCTTGTGGTAAACGGTAAATGCCTCTCTCACAAACTCTCACTAGTTCCATCTTGGTCTTAAATGTTGATTGAGTGGATTAGGTTCTGCCGCCGTTACTGTTGTGTCTTGTTGTTGTCGATTTGAAGGTAACACAAACGGGGATGAGTGACTTCCAGTCCCACCTAAAGGTTACGCGCCCGCTCTTCACCGCGCTCCTTTTAAGCCAAACATGTCGGCGGTTTGATAACTGCTTGACATTTGACAGTCCGTTCAGACCAATCTCATGTTTCTTGTTCTCCGTCTCCGGGAGTCGGCGCAAAAACACACGCATTTGTCACTTTTCATGCAGCTTTTCTTAGGCGGAGTTAGCGCCAGAGCTAACATCAGATCGGGCTTCTCCTCTGCTCTCTTTCTTCTGCTGTTTGTTTTTTGCCGTTCAGGCCCTCCCCCCGCTCTGCAGAGACCTCTCGCCTCCAGTCGAGAAGTCGAGAAGACATGACCTGATGCACCGACGCTTTAGACGGGTGTATAAACTTTGTCAGATGTTTTATTCCGACGCTAACAACAGCCGGGTAGACTTGGATCATGGAGGATAGGTGGTTTCTGGGTTTGAGGTGGAGGAGGATGTGAAGCTCTCATGTTAGAACGACAGAGAAATACAATTAAACAAATCAGTTTAATCCTAGTAACCATTCAGTGTAGGGTGTTTATATGTTTGTAGAAGTGGGTTTGAAGTGAAATCCAGAAAACCTTTGATTTATTTCAATGACAAAATTATCACCGTGTTATTAAAGGGGCAGTATGTCATATTTATTTGGTGTTATTAAAGGGGCAGTATGTCATATTTATTTGGTGTTATTAAAGGGGCAGTATGTCATATTTTCATTTCAAATTCCATCTTTTCTACGTGTCCCAGATTCAGGTTCACTTTTCAACAGATTAGAATGGATCTGAATGTGTTATTGACATGACGTCCACAACAGTTATGTTCAAGCAAAGAGAAGAAAGAGTCTCTTATTTTGGGTTGCCATTTTGTTTGAGCCAAAATTTACTTAATCTGAACCTTGTTATAAAAATAACTAGATTCACGAACAAAAATTAGCACCAAACCTGTATCCAAATGAAAGAGAATACACAAAATAAGTTAGACGTAACGCAGTTTGTTGTGTTTGTAGATAACCCCCGGCAGATACTTCCTGATCCATCCAAATACTTCCTGATCCATCCATATACTTCCTGATCCATCCAGATACTTCCTGATCCATCCATGTACTTCCTGATCCATCCATATACTTCCTGATCTTTCCAGATACTTCCTGATCCATCCATGTACTTCCTGATCCATTCAAGTACTTCCTGATCCATCCAAATACTTCCTGATCTATCCAAATACTTCCTGATCTATCCAGATACTTCCTGATCCATCCATGTACTTCCTGATCTATTCAAGTACTTCCTGATCCATCCATATACTTCCTGATCTATCCAAATACTTCCTGATCTATCCAGATACTTCCTGATCTATCCAAGTACTTCCTAATCCATCCATATACTTCCTGATCCATCCATATACTTCCTGATCCATCCATATACTTCCTGATCCATCCATATACTTCCTGATCCATCCATATACTTCCTGATCCATCCATATACTTCCTGATCCATCCATATACTTCCTGATCCATCCATATACTTCCTGATCCATCCATATACTTCCTGATCCATCCAGATACTTCCTGATCCATCCATGTACTTCCTGATCCATCCATATACTTCCTGATCTTTCCAGATACTTCCTGATCCATCCATGTACTTCCTGATCCATTCAAGTACTTCCTGATCCATCCAAATACTTCCTGATCTATCCAAATACTTCCTGATCTATCCAGATACTTCCTGATCCATCCATGTACTTCCTGATCTATTCAAGTACTTCCTGATCCATCCAGATACTTCCTGATCCATCCATGTACTTCCTGATCTATCCAAGTACTTCCTAATCCATCCATATACTTCCTGATCCATCCATATACTTCCTGATCCATCCATATACTTCCTCATCCATCCATATACTTCCTGATCCATCCATATACTTCCTAATCTATTCATATACTTCCTGATCCATCCATATACTTCCTGATCCATCCATATACTTCCTGATCTATCCAAATACTTCCTGATCTATCCAGATACTTCCTGATCCATCCATGTACTTCCTGATCCATCCATATACTTCCTGATCCATCCATATACTTCCTGATCCATCCATATACTTCCTGATCCATCCATATACTTCCTGATCCATCCATATACTTCCTGATCTATCCAAATACTTCCTGATCTATCCAGATACTTCCTGATCCATCCATGTACTTCCTGATCTATCCAAGTACTTCCTAATCCATCCATATACTTCCTGATCCATCCATATACTTCCTGATCCATCCAGATACTTCCTGATCCATCCATGTACTTCCTGATCCATCCATATACTTCCTGATCTTTCCAGATACTTCCTGATCCATCCATGTACTTCCTGATCCATTCAAGTACTTCCTGATCCATCCAAATACTTCCTGATCTATCCAAATACTTCCTGATCTATCCAGATACTTCCTGATCCATCCATGTACTTCCTGATCTATTCAAGTACTTCCTGATCCATCCAGATACTTCCTGATCCATCCATGTACTTCCTGATCTATCCAAGTACTTCCTAATCCATCCATATACTTCCTAATCCATCCATATACTTCCTAATCTATTCATATACTTCCTGATCCATCCATATACTTCCTGATCTATCCAAATACTTCCTGATCTATCCAGATACTTCCTGATCCATCCATGTACTTCCTGATCCATCCATATACTTCCTGATCCATCCATATACTTCCTGATCCATCCATATACTTCCTGATCCATCCATATACTTCCTGATCCATCCATATACTTCCTGATCTATCCAAATACTTCCTGATCTATCCAGATACTTCCTGATCCATCCATGTACTTCCTGATCTATCCAAGTACTTCCTAATCCATCCATATACTTCCTGATCCATCCATATACTTCCTCATCCATCCATATACTTCCTGATCCATCCATATACTTCCTAATCTATTCATATACTTCCTGATCCATCCATATACTTCCTGATCCATCCATATACTTCCTGATCTATCCAAATACTTCCTGATCTATCCAGATACTTCCTGATCCATCCATGTACTTCCTGATCCATCCATATACTTCCTGATCCATCCATATACTTCCTGATCCATCCATATACTTCCTGATCCATCCATATACTTCCTGATCCATCCATATACTTCCTGATCTATCCAAATACTTCCTGATCTATCCAGATACTTCCTGATCCATCCATGTACTTCCTGATCTATCCAAGTACTTCCTAATCCATCCATATACTTCCTGATCCATCCATATACTTCCTGATCCATCCATATACTTCCTGATCCATCCATATACTTCCTGATACATCCATATCCTATTTTTAGCCAAACTGTAAAGCACTTTGTGTTGCATCTGTTGTATGAAAAGCGCTTTATAAATAAACTTTGATTGATTGATTGATTGATATACTTCCTGAACCATCCATGTACTTCCTGATCTATTCATATACTTCCTGATCCATCCATATACTTCCTGATCCATCCATATACTTCCTGATCCATCCAAATACTTCCTGATCCATCCATATACTTCCTGATCTATCCAAATACTTTCTGATCTATCCAAATACTTCCTGATCTATCCAAATACTTCCTGATCTATCCATATACTTCCTGATCTATCGAAATACTTCCTGATCTATCCATAACTTCCTGATCTATCCAAATACTTCCTGATCTATCCATATACTTCCTGATCTATCCAAATACTTCCTGATCCATCCATATACTTCCTGATCCATCCATATACTTCCTGATCCATCCATATACTTCCTGATCCATCCATATACTTCCTGATACATCCATGTACTTCCTGATCTATTCATATACTTCCTGATCTATTCATATACTTCCTGATCTATCCATATACTTCCTGATACATACATGTACTTCCTGATCTATCCACACATTTTACTTCCTGATCCATCCAAATACTTCCTGATCCATCCATATACTTCCTGATCCATCCATATACTTCCTGATCCATCCATATACTTCCTGATCCATCCATATACTTCCTGATCCATCCATATACTTCCTGATCTATCCATTTACTTCCTGATCCATCCAGATACTTCCTGATCCATCCATATACTTCCTGATCCATCCATATACTTCCTGATCCATCCATATACTTCCTGATCCATCCATATACTTCCTGATCCATCCATATACTTCCTGATCCATCCATATACTTCCTGATCCATCCATATACTTCCTGATCTATCCATTTACTTCCTGATCCATCCATATACAGTACTTCCTGAACCATCCACACATTTTCCACATTCTTTGTTCATTTCCTGCTCACCTCTGATTCATCCGCAGTGTGTTTCTGTCTTTATCGTCTTGTTTCTTTGCGTTTCAACCGCCGCCGTAGCGTTGGTTTCTGTGCGTCACTTTTACAGCAGGCTTCCTCCGTCTTTCGTGCCTACTGTAAATTACCCGCTGTGTACGTTGTGTTGAAGGGGAAGTGCACGGGAGGGATGCAACAAAGCCACCACTAGTCTCCGCGGTTACATAATTCATGGCAGCCATATTCAAATACAATTTATCACATTGTCAATCACTGCGCTGCCCTTGTGTGTGTGTGTGCCACGGAAAAATCTGAAGTAATAAATTAGTAACAGCGTGCCCTGGGAGCGTGTGAATGAACATGTTTAGTGATTCTGTTTGACAACACAAGGAGAAGGCCTAGTCCACGGGGTAGGAATAACATTTTTCTACCAATATTGTTCCCAAGTTATGTTTAAAAGATGGAGCGGGCATGAGAAGAAGTGGCTCCGGCTGCACTACTTTGCTCAACTTTTGTTTGGCCCTAAACCGGTGGATAGAAGAAGACAGAAGACACGCTCGGCCTTGCTTTGAGTCGGTATTGTTATTGAAGTGAACGGGGCACAATGCTGGACCTTGGACGAAAGGTTGTGTGGTTTTTTTTTTTACAAACAGTACCAGATAAATTGGCCAGATTTATTTTTATTTTTTCATTATGGTAAAACAAGGCACTGCAGAAGTTCATGGGGACCAAAACATGTCCTTTTTTTTTTTTTTCATACTTTATTGTGTCATCTTCATTAGTTCACACTGTTTTCTTAATACATACAGCTTAACCAGACACATTTTAATTTCTTTTTTTTTTCCCCTTCTTATTTTTTACCCCACTATGCTCCCCTTGTGTCAAAAAACAAAAACAAAGGATAAAACAAAACAAAGCAAAACAAATACATAGACAAATAAGGAGAAAGTATGTATATATACGCAAAAATAAAATATATATATACAAAAAAATAAATAAATAAGTAACAATATTAAAGTAAATAAAATACTCTTAACAATAGATGGTCACAAAACATGTCCTTGAAGCATCCCGTATTTTTATTAGATGAGGTCAAGGCTGTCTCTTTGCACTTCTTATTGCTGCTCCCAAAAGTTTTACATTCACGTTTATATAAAAGCACATGTCAAACAACTATGTGGTGACAAGAAACCATTGAAATGAATATTATTATGATTATTACAGATTATTATATAGATTACGTTTTTTATGGCTGTCAAAATGAGCAACTTCAACCTAACGCTCATCGTGCAAGGTTTTTTTGTGTGTTATAAATGAGCCTATTTATTGAGACATAACATAGTAATGTGGAAATTAGTCTCACAAAATGATATATTATTGTGAACGACTGGTACAAGAACAACACAGTAATAGTTTCTTTTAGAATTATACTTGTATTAGTATTAACCAGAGGTGGGACAAAGTCATTGTTTAGCAAGTCACAAGTCAGTCTCAATTCATTGCCCTCAAGTCCCGAGTCAAGTCACGAGTCAAGACAGGCAAGTCCCGAGTCGAGTCCAAGTCAAAGGCCAACAAATCTCAAGTCAGTCCCAAGTCCTACGGTTTGACTTTCGAGTCCTCTCGAGTCTTTTTGACCGCGATTTGTTTCTTGTTGGTCTCCACGTACTTTTGTAGGCAAACAAAATAATGTTAGGAATCATTTTGCTGGTGCATTCTCGTTGGTCTCTGACCCATGGACTAAACAGTTTGTTCCATGTCGTTGGCTGCTGATAAATCAAAACTATCTACGTGATCTAATTGGATGTTGTGCCAGATGCAGGCTCAGTTACACATGCACAGACCACACATAAAATCAGAGCAGTCCGTGTCAACATACTTTTTATCTTTGGGGTTTTTAATGGGAAGTAGCAAGTGCAGCAGTGCAGCATATATGAATATGAGTATTGGGCTAGGACCTGTATCTATATATGACAGTTTAATGTCCGTAGTGGTTATTGTTCCAAATGTCCTACTGTAGAATAGGGGTAGTATGAGGGGTCTAGGCTTTGGACCTGGGGCAGCTCGCCATCAACTGGACCAGCATTAGCAATATCTCATAATTACCAATATCCATCTATCCATCTTCTACCCTTTAATCCATTTCTGGGTCAGGGGGGTGGCAATCAGAGATGCCACCCAAGTCTCATAGCACCAGCCCCTCACCGACCCTCTGCAGGTGGTGAGTCCACAGGAGGACGGCTGCTCTGAGTGTGAGCATAGCCTTGATCTTTCAGTGGGAGCTTTGCCCACTAATAATTACCAATATATCATTAGCTACATAATAAAATGTCTCATATAAATTAATTCAATCAGTCAAAGCACTGATTCTCATATCAATGAACCATAAACAATAGTGCAAATATTAATCTAGCTTAGTACACATAATCAAAACAACTATCTAATGTATGCAAACTTTAGCAGGAGGAGCACAGCAAAAACATACTCATAATAATAGGCCTCGGCGCCCACACAGAAAAATATAAGAAAGAGCCAACAGAGCAGCGCAGGCTAGCGCTAGTTTGACTCACCAGTTCCTCTTTAAAACACGGCACACAGTGTGACAACTGCGTCGATTCAATTGTATGAGGCGCCTGTAGTGAAAGCATATCAATTACGGTTTGTAGAACAAAATATGACGTTAGGTCGCGATAAATACCTGCAGCTCGCTCATTTCCAGCTCCCCTACGACAACACACTCACCGGTGAATGCAGTCCGCTTGTTTAGGGAAGTGTTGCTGCGCGAACTGCCTGGAACTCACGTTCAAACACTCGCGCGAGCGCTACAACTACCGCGAGGCTTTGTTTCTTCAGAGACGGCATAGATAGAAAGAGAGATGCGGAGAAAGGTAAAAATGGCCCGGGTTACGCAAGTCTTTACAAGTCAATTGGCGCAAGTCCAAGTGAAAGTCAGAGTCATTGATGTTAAAGTCCAAGTCGAGTTGCAAGTCTTTTTATATTTGGTCAAGTCGAGTCTAAAGTCATCAAAATCATGACTCGAGTCTGACTCGAGTCCAAGTCACATGACTCGAGTCCACACCTCTGGTATTAACAGTATTTAACTATATGTTTTTACTTCAGTTAAATATTTAAGTTATTCTTTCCTTTTGCACTAAAGTATATATGATTATACTTTGTTTTTGAATTATTAATTACAAATAACACACATAAACACACACGCCACCTCTATGTGAAAGCCAAACCTCTGAAGCTGTGCAGGGCAGGGCCTGGTTAGTACTGTGATGGGAGACCTGTAGGAACACAGGCGGCTGCGGCTGTAAAGTGTCACACTGTAATCGTGTCCTTCGGCAAGACACTTCACCCACACGGCTTAGAATGAGTCTGATGTGTGCGTTCATACTGGCACATACTGGTAGCTCCTCACTTCTGTCAGTCTGCCCCAGGGCATCTGTGGCTGCAGTAGTAGTTTATCACCACTGTGTAATGTGAAAGAATAATGACAGGTGAAGTGTCATTTGTTGTCCATAAAACTAATGCTTTATTATTTATTATTATTATTGTTAGCAGCATACACACCATGATATTGCACTCATTTTAACTATTTTTATTCAGTAGATTTCCTCCAGATTCTGCAACAAACCTGGCCCTTACCTTCACACACCTGCTTCCTTCAAACCCTCCTTTAAGATCTGTCTATAGCGTGAGTCTCCCAATGCAAAGATGTGACTGAATGACTGATTAAAAAACAAAAACGACAGCCCAAACGCACACTGGCGCACGAGCCGACTTCTCCCCTGATTTCAGCTCTGAAGTCAGGCAGCCAGGTGTCGAGTGTTTGAAAGAAGAAAACATTAGAAAGGTAGTGAGCAGCACATACAGCGACTCTGGAGCGTTTTATGAGCAAGAACAACAGATAAACAAGCCCTCACATCTCGTCGTGGAAGTCGAGAAGTGTTTGAAACATTTAAAAGTGAATAAGACAAGCCCCTCTCTCTTATGGCCGTGGAAAAGTCTGTATTTTCTCCTCCGCAGCCGCTCCACCATATGCATCTTTCTCTGACTTTACTCCACAATCTGTGCAGAAATGGCAGCAGTTGATATAAGTAACTGAATGTTCTTCAAAGATATTGAAAGTACCTGACACAGTAAAGAGTTTAATCCACACACGTTTTAGATTATTACCTAAAATCTCCTTTGAAACCTCCGTAAGATCTCCTTGTTATCGATAACATTTAGTTGTGTGTAAATTAAGGGCGATTAAGTAGCTTAGTTGGTAGAGCGTTGGCCTTTGAGCCAGAAGGTCGTGGGTTCGAGCCCGACTTTCACCATCGACTCCCACTGATGTCTGCTGTCGTTGTGTCCTTAGGCAAGACACTTCACCCCCACTGCCTAGAATGAGTCTGGTGTGTGAGAATGGTTGGTGGTGGTGGTGGTCGGAGGGGCCAATGGCACAGGCTTTGTGTGTCCAAAAAAGCGCTGTATAAAACCGATTATTATTATTATGATTATTATGTATCACAAGGTGTCTTCATATTCAAGATAAACACACAGATACACAAATAGGACATGAAACACACAGATACACAAACAGGACATGAAACACACAGATACACAAATAGGACATGAAACACACAGATACACAAATAGGACATGAAACACACACATACACAAACAGGACATGAAACACACACATACACAAACAGGACATGAAACACACAAATACACAAACAGGACATGAAACACACACATACACAAACAGGACATGAAACACACACATACACAAACAGGACATGAAACACACACATACACAGGTTGCTGTAAACCTAAGCAATAAATGTACTTTATCAAATGTATGTGATAAAGTACATAATTTATCAAAATATCAAATAGTCTCAGGCCAATCTCAACAAACCCAGAATATTCTTACTTTAGTACCACCCAGATACAAATCAAACCAGCTTTTAGGAAAGACAAGCTTTCAGTCAGAGACATTTTCCAAAGCAGTAGATGAGCTGAGGGCCCGAGGAGACTGCTCGGTGGTCCTGTTTTGGCCCCTAGGCCACAGATGTAATGGCCCCGGCTTAACGAGATGCCATATTGAAGTATCATTACAACTGTTAAATAACATCTAAATATTATTTTCATTGTGTCCTCAGACTCAATATCACATTTAGCCTTTTCTGAAATATGAATGCAGTTTAATTATTATTTACAAAAACATTGGACATGATGGTCACGTTTTCAATATGTTGTTTCTCAAGCTGATTATCCAATCAATGAGCAGAATGATATTTGGGTTGCCAGTTGCTTCGGTAAAATCCAGAAGGTTTGGCCTAAGTCAGTCTTGTTCTGAAAGCGGATTGTGAAACTTCTCTTTTTTACTTTTCTGTCTGAAAAAGCTGAAAGATAAAACCAGTTGGAGGATTTCATGTAGGGACATTTGCTGTGGTTTTGAACATTTTAGTAGCTTCATAACAGCTGTAATACCAACATCTATCTACCAACATCTACAACCCAGTGTGCACTATGAGCCCCACAGAACCAAACACACTTTCCCCACCTGGCTCTCCTCCACAACACAACTACACAACAGCACAACAGCAATAGCATGGATCTAAATGCAGCCTCAGCCAGCATCTCTCTCCTCCCCTTCTCCGTTCCTTTAGTGTGGGGCCAATCTGACCCCTCAGTTGCACCAGGTGTTCCTTGATGCCTCTCCCCTTGCCCCCTCCTCCTCACATTCATCCTGCCGCCCGCAATGAATCATTCACTCCACCCTCCCCGAGAAACAAGCCTGCCGCTCTGTGATCTGTGTTGTGTAATGCTTGAAAAACCCTTGCGTTTTCGTTGGCTTTCTTTCCCTTTCTCCTCTTTCTGAGTTACATTCGGTATTGACTGTTTATGCTTTTTAATGTTTTCGCGGCGGATAGGGCCCGGGGCGTGCGGATGGGGCGAACATAGAGCTCTTCTTGACACACTTAACGCCCCCGTAGTGAACTCTAGCTCGGAGCACTCTGAGCAAACACACAAGACCTTTTCTACTTTTTTCCCTTCCAACAACTAGGGATCTTCTTCTGAACGTCGGCACCCCTTGACTACGCTCTCAAAGATCACCTTATGGAAGATTAAGACGCAGAAATTCGCAAGCAAAATATTTACACACTAAGCCCCTTGTCTTTCGCTTTGGTTGCTTCAAAAGGCGCGCAGTCGAGCGTTCTCAAGGGGAAGTGCTAGGGGGCGCCGAACCGTGCTACAGTCACCTTTTCAAGCCGGTAATGCCTCGGTCAAAATCGCAGACGAAGAAGAAACGAGACCCCCGCCACGGTTTCGGTCCTGGAAGAGCTGGTCCACCTTCAAATCTCCCTTTTGACTTACTTTTACTGATCGATTGACTGAACATCTTTCCTCTTGTGATGCGTAGTGACTTGTGCTTTAACTTGAATAGTAACTTGTCCGTCTGTGTATATTTTAAAGTGTGTTTCTCTCATGTTCCTGCCAGAGTGGATTTCCTCTCTCCGTCGTCAAAGATGTGTGTTTCTGTGTGGGTATTCTCAGTCGAACGCGGCGGTAAAGTAAAATGGTGTGCAAGAAGTCAGACCGTGGAGGTTTATTTGACGACTGATGTGGGCAGAGAGGGTCAAGTCTCGGAGTCTGGACGTCTCACAACAGCCTTGCAGCCCTGGTCCCAGCCTTGGTCCCAGCCCTGGTCCAAGCCTTGGTCCCAGCCCTGGTCCCAGCCTTGGTCCCAGCCCTGGTCGCAGCCCTAGTCCCAGCCTTGGTTGCAGCCCTAGTCCCAGCCTTGATCCCAGCCCTGGTCCCAGCTCTGGTCCAAGCCTTGGTCCCAGCCTTGGTCCCAGCCCTGGTCCCAGCCTTGGTCCCAGCCCTGGTCCAAGCCTTGGTCCCAGCCTTCGTCCCAGCCCTGGTCCAAGCCTTGGTCCCAGCCCTGGTCCCAGCCTTGGTCCCAGCCCTGGTCCCAGCCCTGGTCCCAGCCCTGGTCGCAGCCTTGGTCCCAGCCTTGGTCCCAGCCCTGGCCTCAGCCCTGGTCCAAGCCTTGGTCCCAGCCTTCGTCCCAGCCCTGGTCCAAGCCTTGGTCCCAGCCCTGGTCCCAGTCCTTGGTCCCAGCCCTGGTCCCAGCCTTGGTCCCAGCCCTGGTCGCAGCCTTGGTCCCAGCCTTGGTCCCAGCCCTGGCCTCAGCCCTGGTCCAAGCCTTGGTCCCAGCCCTGGTCGCAGCCCTGGTCCCAGCCCTGGTCCCAGCCCTGGTCCAAGCCTTGGTCCCAGCCTTCGTCCCAGCCCTGGTCGCAGCCCTGGTCCCAGCCCTGGTCCCAGCCTTGGTCCCAGCCCCGGTCAAACAGACCCACCCCTGCCCCGTGTGAGGCCGTGGTGATGTCACACTCGCTGCTCTCCTCTCCGTTGCGTGTATATTGTTGTATTAATCCTGTTATATTATTTCCAGCTTTGATTCCAGCCGTGATTGACTCCACACTGGCATTTTTTTAGTGCAGGAAGACTTCAAATCGTGCTCGTCTTTCATGTGGCGTTCACGTGCTTTAGAGAGCATTTCATGGTCAAAAACGCCTCTTGTTCTGGAGGCAGTCGCTAATGGCGGCGGTTTGAAGCCTTTTTAGAGTATGTTTAATGAACACTCGTACCCCGTCAGATCCATCACCGCGTGGCTTTGGAGCTGACAACCCGATCTGTAGCATCCGTGTTTATAGATAACGCAACAAATTAAACAAACACATCCTGTCCTGTTATATGCCCACGGGAATGTGTGCGGCGGTGGGAAAGTCATGAATTCACACAAAAGAAGAAGAAGAAGCCATTTATTCATAATTCATATTTATTGTACTGGCTCTGATTCTTCTTTCGCATTAGAATCTCTTTTCAATCCCACTGATTTTTATTTTTGTCCTCATTTTAACTGATGTCATTTGAAGCTGGGGTCGTCATGTTTTAGACTTTTTGTTACTTTCACCTGGGTTATTTTAGATTTATCGGTTCTTTTGAGTTTGGCTGTTGATCGTCTGCCGCACCCAGTCCATTGCGTTTTCTTCCCGGTTATATTATAGATTTCTGTTATATCCTGGATTTAGTTTTTTTAAAAGTTTTGTTTATTAAATATTGTATGTTTTTTGCAATCCTGTCCCTTTTTTCTGCGTTTAGTAAAATGAAGAAGCGTCAGTGTGCCTGGAGAGGTTGTATCTCTCACTCGCTTCTCAGTTAGATGGTCCTGGATCTGAAACCCGGTCAGAACAGGGTCATTCTGAGTGGACTATCTACTGTATGTTCTTCCTGTGTCTGCAAAGGTTTCCTCCAGGTGCTCCTGCTGCTTTCCCCCACCACTAAAAACCTGCACAATAGGTAATAGTCCTGCTCAAGACACGCACTCACAATGCACATTTTTTTACATTTTGTTCCAAGCTTCAAGTAGATGTACCGACGCAAAGTGATCAAGGACGCCGTTAAAGGGTTAGCAAAGGTTATTTCATGACTACCAAAACGCACCAGATTGTCTTGAGTTTCGCTGTGAAAAATCTCTCTAATTCCTCAATACTTTCACCATCAAGGAAAATCATCTGCTGGATGCGCTGCCCCCCGCTGGCCCTCCCTCGCCAAACTAAAGGAAGACATCATTATGAGTAAATGACATGAGACGCCCCCCCCAAGGACGCTCCCATATAGCCCCACTGTGCGCAGTTCCCAGCATGCTTTGCTGCTGGCCACGGTTCTTCAGAAGGGCCAGGCTCAAAGACACAGGCGCTCGCACACTATCGATCGGACACTCTATAAAAGGTGAAGAGGTGAGCGGGCAGCGGGGGCCGTGGCTCTGAATGTGGCTCTCGTTTAGGCTCCGGGGGGATTAGCACGGCTCCTAAACAAGCTCATTATGGTCCGGCTTCCCCTGCTGCCCTCTGATTTACATGCGCTAATATTGTTTGCAGAAGGACATGGTGTAAAAAAGAATATATCCTGTTTGATTTTGGAATATTTTTGGGTGAAACGCAACCTTTTGGCAGATACAGTCCCAAGTTCAAATGTGTTTTAATCGGCATTTATAAAAACAGCAGGTCTTGTAAGAGCTCCCGTGTTGTCTTGTTTTTCTAAAGGGTTTTTTTTGTCTTTCGGAAATCAATAATTAGACCAGGAAATTCAATGAAAGGTCACGAGGTCGCTCCACCTTTCCGTATGTCCCGGTCTCTAAATGAGGCATTAGACTGGTCTGTCTCCCGCCACCTGGGGATAAGCTCGGTTAGCACACGAGCTAATCATTCTGTGGTCCTATCCCCTCATCTCCCTCTCTGCATACACACACACACACACACACACACACACACACACACAGCAGCTCCTGAGTGGCTGACAAATGTCACAATGGCCTGTATGAGGATTTTTAAAGAAAATTATTTATTAATTGAAGCGGTTAATTAGGTCCCTGAGGCTTGTGCGCTAATTGAGAGCCGCGGAGCTTGGCGAGGCAAGAAAGCCCAAACAAAAGCACTGGCTCAAACAAACAGACACACACAGCAGAAGAAGAAGAAGAAGAAGAAGCAAACGCGCTCTCTCTGCTTGCTCTCACACTCACACACACACACACACACACACACATGCCGCCGTTGCCCATAAATTAACAAAAAATAAACAAACAACTGTTTACATTTTTTTCTTTTTCTCGGGCTTTCCCTTTTTCTCGCATAATTTCGTGACCTGCCAAATGTTCGCCTCTTCTTGATGTTTCCGGCGCTAGAGAAAGCGACGCAGAGCCACTAAAAACCTGCCACACTGCACAAAGCATCTGTCTCGGCAGCAACCCCGCATTCATTAAGTTTGTACCAATTAGCAGCCATAGCTTATAGCACATAACAAGAATCTCATTTTTACTTTGAAAAATCCTCCTAAAGTGAAATATGTCCCTCAATGTGCCCTTGTGACACCCAACTTTATCTTCTCAAAGTCTTTCCGTCTCTTCGCATAATTAGAGGAAGGGAAGGCATTTCTTCTCTGCCGGCTTCTTGTCTTTGTCCCCTTTTTAACGTGGCGTTCGAGTGCACCTTGAGAGCAAGCGTTCTTTTGTCGCGGAATCACACCGAGGTTTTGTGTGTGTGAGATGGAGTCGAGGAAGCCAGGAGTCATAGGCGGAGGTAGGTTCAGGGACCAGAACAAAAGACCGAAGCTTGACACGTCGACAGTTACACCTGTTTCAACAATTATCCCGCTTTCTGTGATAAGAACTTCTGTAGCGTGTGTGTAGCGCCTCGCACAACTTTCTCGTTTTAGACGCAACTTTCGTGTGTAGACGCCAAACTTCCAACGCTCCAGATTCCCCGTCATTGAAGCCGAACAATAAAAATAGATCCTGATTTAATTTAAAGCGGGGGATACTTCGATCTTTGCCTTAAAAAGAGGCTGTGGGTTTAATTGGTGACATCACTTCACTATTGATTCAAAGGTGTCAGACTCGGGATGGTTTTAGTGATTTTGGGTAAACAGCGGTTTGACAGACGACGCGTGGGTTCAACTCCAGGAATATATTTCGGTTTTTAACTTTGGGAATTTTGTTGGCAAACTTTGCAGAGGAGCACTTATGCTACTGCACTTCATGCTACGTGTTAGCGTGTTAGCGTGTGGCGTCGGTGAAACTAATGATCACCCGCCGTTTTGATGCGTGTTTTTATAACGGGAAGTTTTTGAAGTTTCTCGTTTGGCCCGTCGCTGCTTTGCTCGGGTTCATTCCGAGTTTTTTAAAATTAGATTCAAGATATTTTTGTTATTTATCTGTTATTTTGTTATGTTTCCGATCACACACATATTGTCTTCGTACAAAACGTATAACTTCAAAAGCAGAATTGAACCCTTTCTAGTTACTTCACACATAGATTATTTTATTAATGATTTTTGTTTTAAAGCTGCTTCATCTCAGAGCTTCAATGTTTTTGTTTCAAAGTTTTGACAAAAATAAAAAACAAAAAAACAATTGCTTTAACAAAACATTTTTATGATCTAATTTATCTACTGTCAATGAACGACTGTGTGAAGGTAAACTTAAGCATTTTTCATCTCCAATATTTTCTACACATCTTCATATTTAGATATATTTCTCCATGTATTTCTTATTTCATGTATTATTGTATCATTTTTATCATAATTTTATATTTTTAATCAATATTTATGGCTGTATTGCTCATCGGCCCCATATGGATCAATGGCTCCTACAGTATGTGTTTGTTATTATTGCCTGATTCTCTGATCTGTGTTTGCAAATCGTAAAGTTTGTCTTGTTGTTGTGACTTGGGGCCACACAAAAATGCATCGACTTGAGTTGAATTTTTAACACAAAGCTCATTTCTCCAAACGCACTTCCTGATCCCGGTTCATCCAACTTCCATGATCTCCTTTAAAGCCGAGGGACCTCATTTCCAAAACCACAAAACTGAATCCCCTTTATAGATATCGCACATTTTACAAGCTTCCAAAGTGCTGCACAGAGAAAAACACATTTAAATACACAGGTTTGCCAGCTTTATATATGTGTAAAAATAGAATAAGTGAAACATTATGATGTACGGACACAATAAACATTAAATAATAACAATAAAATACCAATTATCCATATACAAAATCAAACTATTCACATAAATAAATAAATAAACCACAAAACTCATGTGGTGTTCAAAGGCAATTTTAAAAGTATGTAAAACATTGAGAAGAAAAAATCTCAAAGCTCAACCATTTTTGACGAAACACTTTTATACTTTTTATTTATTTATGGACACAACTCTTCGATGAACTCCTGCATCAAGGTACATTTAGAAATAACCAATTCTGAACACACAAACCTTTTTTCACCCTCAATCTCTGTCTCTCCATCTCCATCTTCATGTATGTTAAACGTTAAAAAACCTCCCTCTGATCCCTGCTAGCTTGTTTGCGTCTTGGTAATTCTGACGACGTTAGCGCTAGCACGTTAGCGCACACTCTGGGGTCAGACTTTTGAAAATGGGGCTAATTTCCGATGCACTTTTTTGATCTGCCTCTTCAACATTCACACACATGACGTGACCTCGGCAGCAGCGAGAGGCCTGTTGTGTTCTCCAGCCCCCCCAGCCCCCCCCTCCACCCTCCCATTGCTGAGGTGCACATCCCGCCTCTGACCCGCCTTCTCCACGGATCTGCAGGGAACGCCACAGTTGGAATAACGGGGCAAAAGGGTCAGCTTTGCTATCGAGCCGTGCTTCAAATAAACGCATGAATAAATTCCTTGATAACTGCAGTGAAATCACAAGAGAGAAGAAGAAGAAGAAGAAGATTTGAATTTGACCAACAGGCAGCAGTCAGGAGAGAAACTTGTGAAAAATACAGTTTAACCACTTTTTATTTTAATTTCTGTGAAGGGAAAAAAAGCTCTAAGGATTAAAGTTATGCTAAATGAGGGAGAGTTGGAGATGTGTGGAAAATACAGAAGCATTCGATAAATATGAACAAGAAAAACGACGTATTACTCTGTACCTGCCAAAATGCAAAATGGCGTTTTGTATTTGTATGATCAGTTATTGGTTATTTTTAATAATCTGTATAAAAAGGAAATGCTTGTGCGACGATGTAGAATGTGTTTAGAAGTTTAGTAAGAGTTTATTTTAGTCACAGACAAAGCACTGGCGTTAAGTCACCGACTGAATGGGTTTTGGCTCAAGTGAAGCCTGTATTTAAAGGCAAACCCTTTTTAAAAAACAAAACAAAAAAAATACCAAAAAACAAATGATAGAACTAAACCATAAAAAATACACCAAGTTTTTATTTTTTTATTTTATCTGGCAACCACAGAGTAAGGTCGTTTATTTACTTCTGAAATTCAACTTTCATTGTGAGAAAGTGAGGAATAGAAAGATCTTATGTTAGAATGTTGATAAATGGCTCACAGTTTGTAAAAAAAACCCCAACAAAAACAGAATAAAAATATTATGACATGATATTATTATTAAGTTTTATCACATAAACTGCATTAAAAATTTAATGACACAGTTTCACCTGCATTTTGGTATTTTTGCCAAAATTTCATTCATTTATGATTCGTTCTATAATTTGTAATAATAACTGTTTTGGCGCCAAAGAAGCAGAATTTCTACACAAGCGTTTGCATCCAGAACTTTCTATTCTATGGCTTCAAACACACATTTCTCTCCATTTCCGACGTACATATTTTTATTTTAAATATTTCTGTTATTTACTGTAATTGCTGAAGCCAATAATTCCCTTTGGCTGGCGTGTCCACAATTTGATACAGAAATCAGACAAAAAGATTCTCAAAGGTTAACATCTGCATTTAATTATCTTTACAATCAGATACAGAAATCAACAAAAGAGTGCTCCTAAAACTAATATGTCCCTCTCCTGGCCCTCGGCTGATCCTTCTGTTTCTCCCCAAGCCAGAGCATATATAAAGAACAGGAAGGAGGGGAGTGTCCTATCAGCCAGCTTCCGGTCTAGGGTCCAGCCTTTTCCTCCGTCTGCCAGACTCCTGATGGAGTGAGGTTGAAAAGTGCAGAAGTCAGCAGGCCAAGACTAGGGGGGTGAAATCCAAACAGGAGAATCTGTTGTCCAGTTGCTGGCACAAGAAGACACCTAAAATAAAATAAGAAGAACTGGCCTCCCACTTAGAGGTTAGCTAGGTCATAAAACACATGGTTTTAGAATGTCACGTATTTATAAATACAACATTGCCCTCATCGTTTATACAAATATTTATACAAACATAACATCAGGCAAATAATCCTGATTAACTCTATACATCCAACCCTTGCCTTTTGGAGCCACTCTGTTCTCTCCAACTTCTTTCAAATTGCCTTAAAAAATAAATACGCTTTGTTCTTGACGCTATATCTTAAACTGCCAATCTTGTTTTGATATTTTAAAAACTCTTGTACCTTTGTCCTCTCTGGAATACAGTACAGTCATCAATCATAATGACAAAATAATATAGAATATAGTCTGACTTTTTAACAAACAGACACTTTTGGGACTTTGCCGAGTGTCCAGTGTCGCTCCAGGCTTTAGCCCCACCCACAGCCCCGCCCCCCCCAGACCACCCCCCCCCCAGACTGGCTGCTTGTTATTGACATGACACCTGCCGAGTGGGGGGCTTTAAGCTATCGACAACCGATGTGGCAGATCAAAAATGGAACCGGGGCTTTCATGTTTGTAAACAGTATCGATTTGCATAATAACCTTAAAAAATTAGTTCCCCTGGATTAGACAAGGACAAACCTGCCTCGCCGTTTGTTCTGGCGTCGAGCTAATTAGACGGGAAGAAGAAGAATAAAAGTACAAGTTGGAAGTATTGTCGCGGCGGTTTGTGATGTATAGGCCTGACATTTGAGCGCGCCTCTGCCAACACCTTCCACTTCTGAGGATGATAATGACGATTGTTTAGCATAAAATAGAAAAGCACAGATGCGTTATTTTTTTTACATGTGTGTAACCGATAATGTGTGTGTTATTATGTGTGTCTTTGTGTAACCGTACGATCAAAGTTCCCCTGTCCCTGCTGCGAAAAACACGACCTAAGACACGTCCCATCTTACTCCAGACCCTGTGTATGTGTGTGGTATGATTCTCAAACTGTGGAGCAAGGGCTACGAGTGGTACGCAACTTCCATCTGATGATAAGTGGATCAACTTTGCCGATGCTGTTTACACATTTAACAGCTCAGTCCTTTGAGACCTGTTAAGGCCCGGATTTTGATCTGGGTGAGAACGTGCACTCGGAGTGCGCATACCCCGCCAAGAGGATAGTCTCGAAATGATAATGTATGATGTTATGGATGGTTTTCCTACTGTCACTTCACATACACACCAAATTTATTGTGGGCAAACGGCCAAACAGACACACGCCCACACACACACACGCACGCGCGCACACACACACACACACACACACACACACACACACACACACACACACACAATTACAATACCCCTTGGCAGGCTAAAAAGTCCTGTTTTAGACCACTGTTGTAAGCTCTGTGATAATGATGTATCAAACAGAGCTGACATTACTGTGGCGCCACCTGCAGGTGTGAAAGCCAGATCCTGTCAGACCTCTGAAGCTAAGCAGGGCAGGGCCTGGTTATACTGTGATGGGAGACCTCATGGAACATCAGGTGCCACAGTCGGCAGCTGAAAAGTGCCCACCTGTCCTGTAAGGCAAGAAACTTCACCCACATTATTGTAGTTTATCACCAACTGTGTCTGGAGAGGAATAATACCGTTTGAAGTAACCAATAACCTCGATATAATACCCATGCATTATTATTATTATTATTATTATACGACCAGAGCTCAGGCAGCAGGAGCATATTCCGTTCATATAGACTGAACAAAGAAGTAAACACATCTCAGAGCTCAACTTGAAGCTATAACTTTGTGAAAAGGTGAAACTTGAACAATTGGAGTGTCGTCTAAAGAAGTCCATATATTTTTATATATAAATAAATATATCCATTCAGCTTTTGTTTTCTTACGACGGCAGCGTTAATCAACAACAGCCACACAAGAAATCTCTTGACACCAACCTTTTTCATCCTTTTCCATTCTGCCTCTAGTTTTATAAGAGAAATCCGACATTTTTATCAACGCCAAAGCAACATATAGGGACTCGACCTTGGACTTAAAGCAAACGAAATGGTCAGAAACAACATAAAAACAGCGTAAATCTCTGTGTATCCTGATAATTCAACACTGCAAATACAAATGCGTTCTCAGAGCTAGACAATGGGCGACTTTGTAAAGCACTTTTCAAGTCTCCCAAAGAATTGTGTCTCACTAACAGATCACTATTGTTACAACTCCTGTTTCTACTCGGGTTGACTGCCCCAGATTTAAAGACCTGTCAAGCGCTGGGAGACCAGTTATAAACTTGCGATTTGTTTTTAATCTTGCAGTGCTTTTTACACCAGGGAGTTTACACAATGGAGGAATGCTGTTGCCATGAATTAGGGGAAAAATGTCCACAACTGGGACGTGCCGAGTCTGTGCCCGGAGCATCCTGTGTGTTGTGTGGCTTGTCACTGAAGAACAATGCCAAAGAGATGTTATGATGATTAGAGATACAGGCGTAATGGAGCTTTGGATATAGATGTGTACACTATGAACGTTCTTATGAAGAATTAGCAACGGAAGATGAAGCCAGACAGTAGGGGCTGAATGTAAACGTGCAATTATTGTTGTTGTTTTTGGTATGTTGTGTTTGCGGGGTTTGGAGAGGTGCAGAAGTGTGAATTAAAACAAGTCCGTCATAATAAAGTAATACAAAAACACTGTATTTTTTATGACGTCACTAACAATATACTGCTGCCATCTGAGCATTTCTCATTTTTGATATGTAAATTATTTCAAGATCAGATTCATTTTATTTGCCTTTTGCAGTAAAACCACATTGGAATACATTTGCAAAAGTCCCCAGTGTGTACCGGACAAATACATAAGAGAAAAATCCTATATACATTTAACATCATTTTAAAATTCCCAACTTTGCACTGGTGAAAAGACATGAAAGGTTGAATTTATCAGTAATAATGCAGTGGTTTTGTGTTGAACTCGGATCCACATGGCATTATTCATTCACTCTATTCACTACTGTACTACTGTCGCCACAGCTGCCCTGGGGCACACTGGCGAGACAACCAGTGAGTGCCATCAACCCCTCCCATCACCACACACTAGACTTATTCTGGACCGTGTGGGTGAAGTGTCTTGCCTAAGGATACAACAAGAATTTGGCACTTTACAGCCACAGACGCCCCACTGCGGCACATGGTGTTCCCAGAGGTTTCCCATCACAGTACTAACCAAGGTCTGTCCTGCTTAGCTTCAGAGCTCTGTCATCTGGTTTTTAGATGCAGATGGCGCCAAATAAATCACGTTGTACACTTTTCATTATGAGGCTCACTTCCTCTTTCATCCTTTCACCGCTCGTCCCCAACACAAAACTCAAACGCTGCATCTTGTTTACAGCGAACCCTCATGAACTGTTTAGCACCAGGAGGGGGGGGGGGGGGGGGGGGGGGGGAGGGGAGAGAGAGGGGCGAGAGAGAGGGGGGAGAGGTGGATAGCGTTATCAGCAGACCAGATTAACCCCCTCAGAGGAGACTGCACGCTGCTGGCCAAATACAAAGATCCTATCTGATCCACCAATCAGATGGCTGCGTTTCTTTGCACCTGCCACGTGTTCTCCTGGTCACACGTCTCTTGGCCTTTCGCAGCCGATACGGGGTCAACATTCAGAAAACACCAACCCAAAGTTCATCGACATCTTGCTTTATCTTCATTTTAATACTTTTCATGCTTTTGCTGATTTGGCTATTCTGTTCAATCGATGGCGGCGATCAATATTTACTGCGTGTCAGTCACATTTCTTATCGACCCTGCGCCTTGTTCAACGGCTTAATTTACAAGAAAACCACGTATGCACTGGCGCCGCAACGCTTCTAATCTGTGAAGTACTTTGACCTTGACCGCGGCAATCTCCAAAAAACTTTGCGCACACGAGTGGCAGCCATTGACGAGATCTGAAACGACTTCAAATCCATATATTTTATCATCACTCCTGCAGACTGCTTCAAATACTTAGCACTTACACAATCGTAGCTATTTTTCCCGTAATTTATGCTACTTAAATTACCTTAATGTTTAATTGCCTTGCAGTCAAACTCGAGTAAGTATTTGCGTTTGACGTTTAAGCTTGTGTAAAACTTCCGTTCGGCGGCTCACCTTTCAGAGCATCCTCTTTGACGCCCAACCCCAGACGCACTCGACGCCAGAGGTAGAAATTAAGCATTTATGCCGTCTTTTAAGTAGATATTTAGCTGCATTGCGACCTTGAACTTCTCCATGTGATTTCGTCGCACACGTTGGCGCGTTACCGATAGCGACGGTGCCACTTAAGCATGGCGCCGCTGCTCTCAAATATTTCTAAATCCATTGAGCCATACGTTTTTTCCTTTTTCT
This sequence comes from Knipowitschia caucasica, assembly GCA_964034765.1. Classification (NCBI taxonomy): domain Eukaryota; kingdom Metazoa; phylum Chordata; class Actinopteri; order Gobiiformes; family Gobiidae; genus Knipowitschia; species Knipowitschia caucasica. Next base: position 19,550,004 of record OZ035845.1, on the reverse strand, counting down.
TCAAGTGTCGACGAGGGCGTCAGGGGGTGAAGAGGCTACAGCTGCCATTGCACACAAATAGAATAGATTCAGATGGAGAGAGAAAAAAAACAGGGAGAAAAAAAGAAAAAAAAGTTGGCTCGAGCACACACACTTATACATGAAATAAAAAAATGTCCAGGAAATGAGGCGTCTTTGAATGTGTAAAATGATTGCATACATTCAGCGCCTTTTCGAACCAAACACACATGCATTTGGCTGGAACACTCGAAGATGTCGCTCCTTTGTGTTCCGCTTCTACACATCGGTGGCGCATAGCTTTGCCTTTCGACAGATGTTAGCAAGGAGAAAAAAAGCCTTCTGAACCCTTTTATTATTTTTGGCATTGCTGTTCTAACTATGGCCATGTCACCATATCCTCCTTGCTGGAATGGGAGAGATTTTGAGCCAAGCGAGATCATAAGCAACTCAGGGATATTAGCACAGATATCTTTTTTTTTTTTTTACGGTAATGAGCTAAAATCTTTGTTATGTGTCGGGCTAAGAAGGTTTTAATAATGACGATTGTATAGAGGAAGAATCCAAGTCTCTAGAGTCCATTCTCTTTGCAACCAACTCTTAACTTATGCAGATGAGGCACTAAAGCGTTGGTCCATCACTTTAATGATGACGTGGGTAAATAGGCAACGCTTTAAAAGTCTCCCATCCTTCCCCCATCCGCAATCCCGCTTTTTCCCCTTATTTTGCACCCACCGGAAAGTTAATTGTCTTAGTCATTAAAAAGGTATCAACTGTCACGCCACTGACAAAGACATAAAACGCATGGGGATGTGAGGAAGACGGAGTTAACAGAGATTTATTTTTGCCTTCCAGCGTGATGGCAAAAAAAAAAAAAAAAAAAAATCTCCTAACATGTAATCAGGATATTTTTGATGCTGGGGATGAGGACTGGTGCTGAACCTCTCTCCAAGGCACGCAGATGTGAAGTGCGAGCGCTGTGATATCCCAGGTGCCCACCGGGTGGCAGAAGAGCACAAGGAAAACACAGGGATCGCTTTGAAATGAGCAGCTTGACTTTGGAGCAGAGAGCAGAGGCTTCACATGCATCACTGCAAATCAAGACAAAACACTGAACACGGGATGAGATCGAGAAAGGCGCCCCCTACATTACACTTCTGTATTAGAGCAGATTTACAGGCACAGATTTACCCATTAGAATTATGTCAACTTACATTTCTCTACGTTTTTCATTCACTACATAGACGCGTTTTACAATATCATAGACTGATGTTTGTTTTATGTAATGGTTCAAGGTTCAAGGAGATTTATTATGTGTACCCGTGGGTAGATTCTTTTTGCAAAAAGAGATGGACTTGGCATCTATACAAAAAATATTCATAAAATCACATTTATAAATACACAAATAACAATAAAAACACAACAGATACGTATAATGTAAAAAGTGGAAGTGGTTAAAAGGTTTATAGTCTTGCCTTCATATCCCACACAATTAAGGCAACTCAAAGAAGTGCTCAAAGAAAGGACACAGTTTTAAGGACATTCAAATTCAATTCAGTTCAATGTATTTCAATGTGTTTTTGTACAGCCCTAAATCACAACAGTCTCGGCAGGGTTTACAAATTGTGGATACGTCATCGACAAATCAGAGAATCAAACAGTTCAAAACAAACACATAGAAGCCATGGGTTCATAGGGAGCGAATGACCACTGTAATAATGCTAATAAGTGTTATAAATTATACTAATACATGTAATTAAATGTCCCAGATCACCGCAAAATCATAAAATCATAGGCAGATAATACATAGATAATTACATTGAAAAGGCTCTTTCAGTTGTATGAAAATATGACCAGAATTATGAAGCCCAATTTAGACAGATTTCAAAGCAGACGTGTAATTATGTATATTTGTATACATGTTGAAGAATTCACATAAGAACAACTGTTTCGTCCCCAAGAGGAAATGTCAGAGCTTCACAAGTGGGATTCATTTCAGCAGTACAGAAAAGTGCAGTCGTGATGGAAGTCTCTGGTTCTCACATAGACGATTATAAATGTGTCTCTTCATCACACTTATATTCATTTATTTATTTTACATATTTTGTCTAAGATGTTTTAAGGCTTTTCAGTTGGAGCTTATTTTAAATCTGAAAACGCCAAAGCACCTCTTCAATGCTTTCTCTGTGAATTCTATAGGTCGAGTAAAACGCACACACACACAAACAAAACCTTTCTCTTCTTCTTCTATGGTGAAAGTAATGACTTCCAAGATGACCAAAAGCCCAACATTACACACTTTTTTATCCCACAATGATTGCCCTCAGCCTGCTCCCACAATGCATCGCAGCGTGGTAAACATTTGGCCCACTTTGACAAAGATAATGTATAATGTCTGTACGTACTCAAGTCTCATATTCTATTTGTGAGAATCCACTGATCTGATCCAAGTGTTGGCTATGCTCCTTGACAAACAGCTCGCATTGGTGAAGTCAGGCTTTTGTGCGGCGAGTCCCGGCCTTGATCCTGGCCGCTGGAGAGAAGCGTCTCTGAGAGGTGCTGTCTGACCCCAGCTGCTCCAGGCACAGCTCCACAGACGCACTATACAGGCGCAGAAACGGCCCATTTTTGTATCCAGAGATGTGCTTTTGTGCTGAGGGCGCGAGTGTGGCCTTTGGGCCCACGGTGTTGCATTAAAAGGGAGAAGAAAGTGGGACTTTGATGCCCAACGTTACACTTAATTTGACTTGAGTCACGAGGGCTGCAGGCGGCGATGAGCAATCACAGCAAACAAAGAAACTCCACAGAAAAGAGAAAGTGTGTTGTATGGCTCTGGCTCGGCCCTTACAATAACAGCCAGCGCCTATAAAGCACAAAACAACTCAAGTGCATATTTCATTTCATCACTCATACTCTTTCTCTCTGAGCGAAGGTCGAGGGCGGAGGAAACTATTAACTTAAGGTGGTCAAAGTGGTAATAATGACATCACCTGTGTTGACTATGTATGATAATGATGGAACTGTTTGTGTACAGAACCTGCATGGACTGATGTTAAAAGAAAAGTCTTAAAGATGATTTCATTGTGTCAGGAATAATCTACAGGGTCATACATGAAAGTTATGTTACTAAGACCAGTGTTCCCCAACCCTTTTTCTCAATGAAGGATCACGTGACACACCACCAGCTGAAACTGCGACAAAAATAATTGAATTCTTTAGGTAAACATTCAAAACAATAAAAAAATGCAACATTTTTTAATGGACATTGGTCATCCTCCCCTTATGGACCAATGGCTGTGTTTTTCATAATTGCATTTCCTCTGTCTGATTCTCTGATCTGAGTTGCCGAAATCAACAGTCCTCCTAGATTTAGAGCAAAACAAGAAAATGGTATATCAACTCTCAATACAAGTTCAACATTGATTCAAATCACATTTCTGATCATTTTGACGACGCTAAATTGGACAAGGACAATTATCTTGAGGACTATTTTGTTGGTTAAAGATATAGCACAGGCTTTTCCTCAAACCCCAGAATCATGATCTAGTTAGTATATTAAGCATTCAACACGTACTGTACATCCCTCCAATCCACCACACTCCAAAGATTCTCATCTCCTGCTCTTCTCCTGCTCTTCACCCAAGCAACCAAGCAACAAACCCAAGCAACCATCAACCAACGAACCACCCACCCACCCAACCAACCAACCATTCACCCTCCCACCCAACCAACCATTCACCCTCCCTCCCACCCAACCAACCATCCACCCTCCCAACCAACCAACCAACCATCCACCCTCCCAACCAACCAACCATCCACCCTCCCACCCAACCAACCATCAACCCAACCAAAAAAACCATTCAGCATCCCAACTAACCAACCATCCACCTTACCAACCAACCATCCACCCACCCACCCAACCAACCAACCAACCAACCACCCACCCTCCCATCCACCCTCCCAACCAAACAGCCACCCTCCCAACCAACCAGCCACCCAATCAACCAACCATCAACCAACCATCCACCCTCCCAATGAACCAGCCACCCACCCAACTATCCATCCATCCACCCTCCCAACCAACCGACCAACCATCCACCCTCCCAACCAAACAGCCACCCTCCCAACCAACCAGCCACCCAATCAACCAACCATCCACCCTCCCAATGAACCAGCCACCCACCCAACTATCCATCCATCCACCCTCCCAACCAACCGACCAACCACCCACTCACCCAACCAACCAACCATCTATCCACCCACCCACCCAGCCTCTCGAGACGGGCTCTTGGTGCATGTATGTCCTTATAGCAAAAACTCTTGTTGTTGTTGATGGGACAGGGGGGTCCGACTGCAGTGTTGGGTGGTTGGTGGGGGTCTCTGCGGGGGGCCTGCGTTCCCCTCTGTCCCTCCCTCGGTCTTTGCTCAGGTAATCATTTAAACCGTCCAATCAAAGGCGGCGGCGTGTTGTGTGCCCCAAGAAGAAAGAAGAGGAGGCGAGCGAGATTATTAGTCTTTGGGAGAAGGAGCCAGACTTGATTGAGACTTTGATTTTGGGGAGGATGTTGTTTTGTTGTACCCCCCCAGACACACACACACACACACACACGCACACACACACAATGCCACTGGCTGTTGGTGTCTGGTTAGCTGTCAGATGTACGATTGGGCCTGATGCTGTTCTGAAGTTCCGAAGTCATAGTTACATTATTTTCCATGTAGTGGGTTTTTGGGAGCAATTTGGCGAACTTCTTGAAAGCAAAAAAAGATCCTTGAGTCGTTTAGGTTCTTAAACGCACACATAACACAACATTTTCACCACTGGATTGATTCAAATGGCCCTCAGCGTTGCACTTATGCCAAAACCTGTCTCTTTGGTCCAAGCCCCATCTTTCAGCTGTAACTGCAGAGAAAACTAGCAAAAATCTGAGCACATTTTAGCAACAAACCTCCAAAGCAATATTAGCATACCTAGCTTAGAGGATTATTGATTAGTTAGTAGTCTGATATTTACCTCAAGAGCTTTTGAAGTGTTGGTTCCCGACAAATTCTAACATGCTTAAAGATGGGTACTAATGTTGACAAAATGACTGTGTTTTTAATCCATTACAATTCAAAAGAGTTCAGGTTTGGAACACATTGACTCCAAATTTACTCACCTGACTCCAAAAGTCCAGAAATATTGCTTTCTTGACCTAAAAACAAGTCTATTCAACTTATTGCCCAGAGTTAAATAGAATAAGGCCGGCTCTGGTTTTCTGGTTCAGCTTTTATCTGGGTATTTACTTGAATTCTGGTTTGGCGTACAGTAGATCTAGTTTTATTCTAACGTATGTTCAGGACTTGTTTAGCTCTGAACAATATATACAGTATATTTGAATTTTTCACAATTTCACAAACAACTAGTCTTTCAATTAGTCAGTCAGCAGTGAGACAGTGAATGAGGAGTTTTGTAGGATAGTGAAGAAAGAGTAAGTAATCCCACTCTAGAAGACACATTTGTAAATACATTTGTAAATTGCAATTAAACACACATGATGGGTAGATACTGTTGCTTGATTGTATATTTTTGTTTACGTATTGAAGTGTAAGTACAGTATATACAGTGAGCACAGAAGGCCACATTTACAAAAGATTATGTAAACTAATGAATGTGGATATTGTAAATGCTTATGAATGTAGAACTTCTGCTTGAATGAATACAAAATCAGTCAATAACATAGGCTTCATTTGTAACAGGTAAAAAGAATTCAAACTTTTCATCCTCATTGATTCTCTAAATGTTTGCATACCTCCAGAACAACATAATATCGTCATTATCCCACTAGTCTCCCCGCTCGTGCTGATTGTAGCCACTACAGTCGTGGTTCACCTTGGCCTCCGACAGACAGAGATGGCTCCTGAATCCCAGTGGTGTTGAAAGGCCTTTTTGTTGGTGTGTTGATATCAAGCCCTGTGCATAAAGCCCCACTTAAAACAATAAACAGCAATGAGCGCATCCAAAGCCCCCGCAGTTCCAACTCTGTGTTTGATATGGGATCCCCATTACTGCAGGCTTTATCTAATGGATTGGATTCCCGCACCTCATCCCGGCGCCATTTCAAAGCCACCAAACCTTCAAATGTAACGTGTTATCTGCACATTAGCCGCTCCACAGCCGCTTATCAATGCATAATGATTCAGTGGGGAAATTTAGCACTATTTTAAAATAAAAACACAGAGAACCTTTAAACTTGGAACAGTACCTGCCACGACGAACAGTGAGTGGATGGAGATGTAAGGAGAGGAACAGGGAACTAATGACCTAAAAAGGCAGAGGTGGTGCGTTCAAAGACTTTCTTTTTGTATAGGAGGTTTTCAAATCCACAATTCTTTGGTTGATCTGCACATCACACAGATCTGTGGCTTTCTATAGGATCAGCAGAGGTGCCAGGACTAGTCTGAGATACTTCAGTAAAAGTAGGTATTTGTATGAAAACAATCCAACTCTAGAAGTAAAAGTAGAAAAGAAATCATAGTTTTTATACTGTATATTTATGCATCCATTCATTTGAGGCATTTTAAACTTTGGCACAGAATGTGACAAACGTTAGATTTAGGAGCCGAGTGCAGCTTCTATCTGAACTTAGAAGCATTGCTAACCACTATGAACAAATTCACTAAGAAGCAAGGCTAACCACTTTAAACCAGTATAATAATATGTCGAAGGATGTTGTCCACACAAGACGAAATTTGTTTGGATTGAATTTCCTCAAAAACACTGAATTTGACTGAACTTGAACCATTATGACACTTTTTACAATACTGATGGATATTATCACAAAATAAGTATAAACAGAAAGTCCTTATAGTGGGAAAATATCAGTTTTTATGAATACACATCAAGACATGCAGCGTACAATTACTTCTTTATGGGCAAAGTGGAGTAAAGTGTCTTGCCCAAAAACACAACAACAGCAAATATCAGTGGGAGTCGGTGGAGAAGGTCTCGTGGTGGCCTCGAACCCACAACCTTCAGGCTCAAAGGCCAATATGCTCTACCAACTGAGCCACTGTCAGAACATATATTAAGTATGTATTAGCAATAATAATATTAAGTATACGTATAATAATAAGTATAGGCATAATAAAAAGTATAAACATAAGTATACGTTTAAGTATAGGCATAAGTATAATAAGTATAAATACATGTATAAGTACGAGAATAAGTATAATAATAAGTATGAGTATAAGTATAATAAGTATACATATATATTAATAATAATAAGTATAAGCACAAGTATACGATATTTCTATATGTATTTTTTTCAACATCTGCTTCTGCCTCCACTTCCAAATGTAGCTGTGGCCTGCTCCAGGGAAGCTCTTTGAAATAGTCCAATTAAAATAAAAGTCTAATTGTCAGTTACCTCAACATTCTGTGTGAGTGACGGAAGCTCTGGTTTAGTCGCCGACATCACTGCGTCCGCACGATGGCTGCAGTACAGTTTGTATATGTCCACAGCAGATGTAAACGTCTACAGGCAAGGCAAGTTTATTTGTATAGCACAATTCATACACAAGGCAACTCAAAGTGCTGAACAAAACAAGAAAGCATTAAAATCATAAATAATCACAGAACATTAAAAAGAAAGATACAAATATAAAATCCCTCAGTTGTAGCACAGTTAAACAGAACTGTCTTTAACCTGGTTTTAAACATTGTTAGAGAGGAGGCCTGTCTCACATCTTCAGGAAGATTGTTCCAGATTTTAGCAGCATGAATCTGAAAAGCAGCCTCCCCATGTTTAGTTCTGACTCTGGGCACTAACAGGAGTCCAGTCCCTGTGCTCCTCAGAGTCCCAGCAGGAGGCCAGTCCCTGTGCTCCTCAGAGTCCCAGCAGGAGTCCAGTCCCTGTGCTCCTCAAGAGTTCCAGCAGGAGTCCAGTCCCTGTGCTCCTCAGAGTCCCAGCAGGAGTCCAGTCCCTGTGCTCCTCAGAGTCCCAGCAGGAGTCCAGTCCCTGTGCTCCTCAGAGTCCGGGCTGGTTCATATGGGACTAACATGTCACTAATATATTTTGGAGCAGAGCTGTTTTAAAGTCTATTCTCTATTCTCTATACAGTCCAAATCTTTAGCGTGTGTCGGAGAGAGCTGCTCTGAAAACACGTTCTCTCCAAAGCCTTCTGGAGCTCGGACGTGAGTTTGTTTTTGGAAATGCAACATGTAATTTTGACGGACGGAGAAAGGGACAAATCTAAATCCATCCAGATTACATGTGGAGAGTCGACTCAAAGGGAGGTTTAATCGGTGATTCAAAGTGACCCTGTTTTCATCTGACCAAGAAAGTTATTTTAGAAACACCCAAGAAAAAAAACACACATTTTTGACAAACCGGTGAATTTTAAGATTGTATCCAGAAATTCCTTGATCCCAGTAGTTTTTCTCAGTTTTCAAACTAGCACCAAAACCAGTTATCGGCAAATAGTAATTAACTTTATTTATAAAATGGACAAAGACAGAACGGTTATGTGTCATACTCATAGTCCACTACTGAAATAAGAATCACAATTATCATATCATCACATCCATCCATTTTCTTCCCCTTAATCCATTTCTGGGTCGGGGGGGGTGGCAGTCAGAGCTGTACCCAGTCACAGAGCACCAGCCCCTCACTGATCCTCCTGCAGGTGCTGAGTCCACAGGAGCTTTGATCTTCCAGTGGGGGCTTCAGGCAAAGTGGGGTTAAGTGTCTTGCCCAAGGACACAACGACAGCAGTCATCAGTGGGAGTCGTGAAGAAGGTCTTGTGGTGGGCTCGAACCCAGGACCTTCAGGCTCAAAGGCCAATGCTCTGCCAACTGAGCCACTGTCGCCCCATATCGTCACATATCTAAGCAAATGAATGTATATATTGTATACATTTGATCTGCATTTAGATTTGTAGAGCATGGAAAATAGACTGTGCCCCGTTTTCAAGCTTCCAGAATCCAGTCAAAAAAGCAACCTGTGTTTTCGTCCTCTGTTTGACTCTTACTGCAGATATTTGGACACCCCCGGCCTTAGCTACTCCTCTGCTCTATGACCAAACAAACCATTCATGAACATTTTCTCGAGTGAGATCTGGTGAAATTCCAGGGTCCGCTCCTGCAACTTCACATTCATTGAATAATTTAATGATTACTAATTGTTTGCGAAGCTTGTTTTTAGGATTCTTGACATTTGAACTGATTATTGTGCCATATTTTTACTTTTGAATCTATAGGAATTCCCGGATTAGTTTGACAATATTTAGACAATGCTAATTACTTCCTCAATTCTTAAATACGCAACACGATACACGCTATTTGTCCCACAGATGAGTTACTTTAGGATGCAGTAAAAGTACACACATGGTTGCCTGAATACCAGCAGATACACAGCACTGTAAAATATTGAGGATAAGGCCTAGTATTGCCTCTTTTATCATGAATACATGTTTTTAATGTTCGTAACAACACATTTTCCAGTGTCACATTTGTGGTGTAAAGTGACGGCTGAGCAAACAAACCGATGCTCATAAAAACACACATATATATCTATTATTTTTCTTCTTTTTCAGTTTTGGATTTTGGGAATCGTCTGAACACCATGACAGCATTTGGTCCAAGTCGCCCAGGATTTCTGCTTATGACACAAACTGTATGTAAATGCCCTATTCCGCCAGAACTCGCTGGTGTCCCTCATTTGCCATTCATAAGCCATTGTGACAAGCTCATCAGAACAGAGCAAGACACCCAACCGCACAGAAACCCCCCTCCTCCCCGCCACACACAAAAAAAAAAAAAAACTTCAAAAAACCCCAACCTCCTTCCTGCTAGTTTAAAGTTGTCCTGGCTTTTATTTTGAGCAATATTAATTTGGTAGAAGAGCGGGCGTCGAATCTGGGATACAACACAAAGACAGGAAAAAAGCAGGTAGGAAGAGAAGCGAGGAAGAAAGCTTGCACATTTCTGGCGCGTTGACGTTTTGCTGAAGTTTGTACGCCGCTTGAGCCGCTCCGTTCCTTCCCGCGCTAATGATACCAGCCCGCCGCCTCTTGGGAATCGCGTCGGCCGCCACCACGGAGATGCTCCTTTTCCCCACTGTTCCGAACACCAGGTATTTTGGGAAGCGAGGGACTTCTCCATGCGGTATTCCAAAGAGCCCTTTCCACGCAATCTTTTCTTTCCTCCTTGTTGTTGCGAACCATATCCTCCATCTTCCTCTATAGTTCCTTTGGTGGATTTCGAGTTTAGAAAAAAAACGTGCACGGGAAAAAGCAGAAGTCTTTTTATTAACTTATTCATTGTGCGGGAATCAAGAGTTCTCCCTCATCTATTCCGCTCCCCTCCAAATGAATGTTTAAAGAGGTAATTTACTTGGTCTAGCAGGATCTACATTGTGCGTCGCAACAAACAGGCAGCTACACAAGGAAATCCTAATCTCGGCGATAACACGGCAGCACAGAAGGGGGCCCTGGATGAATTATACAACAATCTGTGTTTCGTTTAATTTAGCCGCGTGTTTTTCAAGGCTATACAGAAGGTGTCTTGCTTCATAGGGAAGACGGAGAGCCCGCTGAGGTCAGACCGGGAGAAGAGTGGCCGAAACACATGTGTGAATAAGTAACGCATCAACATAAAGAGAGAGACAACAGGGTGATAAATAGGGAATAATGGTGTGTTTGATTGTGTGCCCGCTCACAGTGTGGATGTTTTAGTGTACAAATAAGTGTGTGTCGGTGCGTGTCAGTGTGTGTCAGTGTGTGTCAGTGCGTGTCAGTGCGTGTCAGTGTGTGTCAGTGCGTGTCAGTGTGTGTCAGTGTGTGTCAGTGCGTGTCAGTGCGTGTCAGTATGTGTGTCAGTGCGTGTCAGTGTGTGTGTCAGTGCGTGTCAGTGTGTGTCAGTGCGTGTCAGTGCATGTCAGTGTGTGTGTCAGTGTGTGTCAGTGCGTGTCGGTGCGTGTCAGTGTGTGTCAGTGCGTGTCAGTGTGTGTGTCAGTGTGTGTCAGTGTGTGTCAGTGCGTGTCAGTATGTGTGTCAGTGTGTGTGTCAGTGCGTGTCAGTGTGTGTGTCAGTGCGTGTCAGTGTGTGTCAGTGCGTGTCAGTGCATGTCAGTGTGTGTGTCAGTGTGTGTCAGTGCGTGTCAGTGCATGTCAGTGTGTGTGTCAGTGTGTGTCAGTGCGTGTGTCAGTGTGTGTCAGTGCGTGTCAGTGTGTGTGTCAGTGCGTGTCAGTGTGTGTCAGTGCGTGTCAGTGCGTGTCAGTGTGTGTGTCAGTGCGTGTCAGTGCGTGTCAGTGCGTGTCAGTGTGTGTCAGTGCGTGTCAGTGTGTGTCAGTGTGTGTCAGTGCGTGTCAGTGTGTGTCAGTGCGTGTCAGTGTGTGTCAGTGCGTGTCAGTGTGTGTCAGTGCGTGTCAGTGTGTGTCAGTGTGTGTCAGTGTGTGTGTCAGTGTGTGTCAGTGCGTGTCAGTGTGTGTCAGTGTGTGTCAGTGCGTGTCAGTGTGTGTCAGTGTGTGTCAGTACGTGTCAGTGTGTGTCAGTGCGTGTCAGTGTGTGTCAGTGCGTGTCAGTGTGTGTGTCAGTGTGTGTGTCAGTGTGTGTGTCAGTGCGTGTCAGTGTGTGTCAGTGCGTGTCAGTGTGTGTCAGTGCGTGTCAGTGTGTGTGTCAGTGCGTGTCAGTGTGTGTGTCAGTGTGTGTCAGTGCGTGTCAGTATGTGTGTCAGTGTGTGTGTCAGTGCGTGTCAGTGTGTGTGTCAGTGTGTGTCAGTGCGTGTCAGTGCATGTCAGTGTGTGTCAGTGCGTGTCAGTGTGTGTGTCAGTGTGTGTCAGTGCGTGTCAGTGCGTGTGTCAGTGTGTGTCAGTGCGTGTCAGTGTGTGTGTCAGTGTGTGTGTCAGTGCGTGTCAGTGTGTGTGTCAGTGTGTGTCAGTGCGTGTCTGTGTGCACTTGTTTTCAACTCCTGGTGGGTTCCATAACCTGAGATTCCACTCACGTCATGGGGACTGGTTTTACGTGGTGGGGCCCGAACACCGGACCCCACTGGTCCAAGCTTAATAATCAATGGGTAATGCTTTTCTAACGGTCCTTATGCAGTCTCTGTAAAAATATGGAAAGGACCCCTGGAGGTTTACTTTCCTGAAAAAAGTGTGTTATGTGTCGGAACCCTGGTGGTGGGTTGCGGGATATCAAGGAGGGGCACACTGGGGCAATTTCAGTCCAGCAGGCTGGAGCCAATCATGGAGCAGCACAACAGAGGAAATCAGGTGTCAGGCTAGAAAAAGGTGCAAGTGTGTGGTTCATTAGGCTGCAAGAAATCATGGAGGAGCACACTGAAGCGCACGCTTACAAACCACTGGTAAGTGCTGACTACAAGTCATGACTTCAAATTGTTATATAGAATGATTACAAATTATTTGTTGTTTGTGCAGCTTAGTCAAGAGTCCCTAATTGATGAAGTCGACTCAGATTCTGACGATTTAACTGTCAAGAAGAAACCTGTAAAAAAGTATGGAAAAAGAAAAATCAAAAACACTTTTCTTCAAGACTCGGAAAGTGACGAACCAAAGGCAAATAAGATTGTTATCATGCAGCTGCAAAAGAAGAAAAATGGGGGGCGAGTTTACAGCAAGAGACACTTCTGCCTCTACTGTTCAATGTCCTGCCACAAAATGTCCCGTCATTTGACTAGAAAACATGGAAATGAAAGTGACGTAGCCAGAGCATTGGCTCTACCTGTGAAATCTAAAGCACGTAAACTTCAGTTTGATTTGATCAGGAATAGTGGAAACCGTGAGCACAATTTTGAGGTTTTAAAGGCCGGCATTGGAACTTCAGTCCCAGCTAAACAGCCAAATTCCCCAGTTAAATCCAGTGAGTTTTTGCACTGTATAGACTGTGGGGCATTGCTTAAGCGAAAGTCGCTGTGGAGGCATGTGGCCAGGTGCCGGCTTTCACAGAAAGATGCCCAGGCTAAACCAGGCTAAACCAGGTAGAAGTAGGGTCCAGTCCCTCTGCTCCCTAGCCCAGCCTGTACCGGAGGGCATCAGCAAAAAGCTGTGGTCTTTAATTTCGGCAATGCATCAGGATGAGGTCACGGGTGTTGTCAAAGCAGAAAAGGGGATTCTGAGACTCGGAGAGCACCTGTACTTAAAACACGGGCATGATAAGACTAAGCATGATTACATTAGGCAGAAAATGAGAGAAGTCGGTAGGTTAATTAACGAAGCAAAAACCGCAGGGAAACTGAAAACAATTAAGGATTTCTTTATTCCTTCCAACTTTAACCATGTGATTGATGCAGTCAGGTCTGTGGCTGGATATGATGAGGAAACAAATCAATACAAGACTCCATCCTTGGCCCTCAAACTCGGCCATAGCCTCAGAAAGCTAGCAGATATTCTTGAATGTGACTCAAAAATGGAGCATTGTGTTGATGAACTATTTATTAAAAACCTCCAACGAAGCCGGCTGCTTTTTGAGAAGAGGTGGGACGTCTGTGTTTCTTCTGCTGCCCTACAGACCCTCCGGCAAGCCAAGTGGAACACTCCGGACCTGCTCCCTCTGACTGAGGACGTTAGAGCCATGCATGCACATATTGAGGTATGTCGACCTGAATATGTGCAAACCCTAATAAGTGAGCCAACGTCTAAGCATTGGTCTAAACTGGCAGTTTTGACTCTTTGTGAGGTCATCATTTTCAATCGAAGAAGGGAAGGTGAGGTTTCAAAGATGCCACTGACAGCCTTTACCTTAAGAAGTAAGACTGGGATCCATTCTGACATTGCTCTGGGACTGTCCCAACTTGAGAAAAAGCTGTGTCAGCATTTTCAACGCATTGAAATTAAAGGGAAAAGAAGTCGGAAAGTGCCGGTTCTTTTGACTCCTGAAATGATTGCTTCGATGGAGGTGCTGGTGGAGAACAGAAGGGCCTGTTCCATCTCTGACCATAACCCATACTTCTTTTCCCGCCCGGGCGCAGACACCCACATCAGGGGATCAGACTCCCTACGCCAGGTAGCCAAAGAATGTGGTGCGGTGCATCCAGAGATGCTTTCCTCAACCAAACTTAGAAAGCACATAGCTACTATGTCTACAGTTCTCAATATGAAAGAGAATGAGATGGACATACTTGCCAACTTCCTCGGCCATGACATTCGCATCCACAGGCAATATTACAGACTACCAGAGGGGACACTGGAGCTGGCCAAAATCAGCAAAGTGTTGATGGCCATGGAGCAGGGAAGAGTGACGGAATTCGAAGGAAAGAGCCTCGACCAGATACAAATTGAGCCTGAAGGTAATTCTTGATATTATTAAAATATGTATGATTTTTTTCCCCTAAAGGCCACTTGTATTTTTATTTTCTGTGCGACAGGGAGAGCAGTAGAGATCCTCTCACAAACGGACGGGCTAAAAGAAACTTCAAGCGGAGAACCTTCAACCATTCATCCAGATGCACCCCATGGTAGTGGCAGTGCCCCTTCTGGTAAGTGTACCAGGTGGGGGATTACAGCCAGGCTGCTTGGTCCTAACCCTGGGAGTGTATATTGCTAATATATTTTTATTTCTCTCCCTAGAACGTGTAAGAAAGCCATGGTCTGCATCTGAGGTGAAGGCTGTGGAGAAGACCATGACACCTTTCATACAGACTGGAAAGGTCCCTGGGAAGTCTCACTGCCTGGCCTGCATTAATGCCTCACCAGATGACCTTAGACATCGGACATGGAGTGGCATTAAATTCTATGTCAAAAATAGAATCACTGCAATTCGAAAACAAAATCTAAAATAAAAGTCCTTTAAAATAGTTGTTTGGTTTCTATTGACTGTTTTGTATTACTTAAAGTAGTCCCAGTAAAAAAAGATTATGTCTATGGGTCCCATTCTGAACGGCCCTGTCAAAGGGACCCACCAGGTAACAAAAACGTGTATGTGTGTGTCAGTGCGTGTCAGTGTGTGTGTCAGTGCGTGTCAGTGTGTGTCAGTGCGTGTCAGTGTGTGTGTCAGTGCGTGTCAGTGTGTGTCAGTGCGTGTCAGTGTGTGTCAGTGTGTGTGTCAGTGCGTGTCAGTGTGTGTGTCAGTGTGTGTCAGTGCGTGTCAGTGTGTGTCAGTGTGTGTGTCAGTGTGTGTCAGTGCGTGTCAGTGTGTGTCAGTGCGTGTCAGTGCGTGCCAGTGTGTGTGTCAGTGCGTGTCAGTGTGTGTCAGTGCGTGTCAGTGCGTGCCAGTGTGTGTGTCAGTGCGTGTCAGTGTGTGTGTCAGTGTGTGTCAGTGAATGTCAGTGCGTGTCAGTGTTTGTTCAGTGTGTGTCAGTGCGTGTCAGTGTGTGTCAGTGTGTGTCAGTGCGTGTCAGTGTGTGTGTCAGTGTGTGTCAGTGCGTGTCAGTGTGTGTCAGTGTGTGTCAGTGCGTGTCAGTGTGTGTGTCAGTGCGTGTCAGTGTGTGTCAGTGCGTGTCAGTGTGTGTGTCAGTGTGTGTCGGTGCGTGTCAGTGTGTGTCAGTGTGTGTCAGTGTGTGTGTCAGTGTGTGTGTCAGTGCGTGTCAGTGTGTGTGTCAGTGCGTGTCAGTGTGTGTGTCAGTGCGTGTGTCAGTGTGTGTCAGTGCGTGTCAGTGTGTGTCAGTGTGCGTGTCAGTGTGTGTCAGTGTGCGTGTCAGTGCGTGCCAGTGTGTGTGTCAGTGCGTGTCAGTCAGTGTGTGTCAGTGCGTGCCAGTGTGTGTGTCAGTGTGTGTCAGTGCGTGTCAGTGTGTGTGTCAGTGTGTGTCAGTGCGTGTCAGTGTTTGTGTCAGTGTGTGTGTCAGTGTGTGTCAGTGCGTGTCAGTGTGTGTCAGTGTGTGTCAGTGCGTGTCAGTGCGTGTCAGTGTGTGTGTCAGTGTGTGTCAGTGCGTGTCAGTGTGTGTGTCAGTGTGTGTCAGTGCGTGTCAGTGTGTGTGTCAGTGTGTGTCAATGTGTGTGTCAGTGTGTGTCAGTGCGTGTCAGTGCGTGTCAGTGTGTGTCAGTGTGTGTGTCAGTGTGTGTCAGTGCGTGTCAGTGTGTGTGTCAGTGCGTGTCAGTGTGTGTGTCAGTGCGTGTCAGTGTGTGTGTCAGTGCGTGTCAGTGTGTGTCAGTGTGTGTGTCAGTGCGTGTCAGTGTGTGTGTCAGTGTGTGTCAGTGCGTGTCAGTGTGTGTGTCAGTGTGTGTCAGTGTGTGTGTCAGTGTGTGTCAGTGTGTGTCAGTGCGTGTCAGTGGGTGTGTCAGTGCGTGTCAGTGTGTGTCAGTGCGTGTGTCAGTGTGTGTGTCAGGGTGTGTCAGTGTGTGTCAGTGCGTGTCAGTGTGTGTGTCAGTGTGTGTGTCAGTGTGTGTCAGTGTTTGTCAGTGCGTGTCAGTGTGTGTCAGTGCGTGTCAGTCTGTGTGTCAGTGTGTGTCAGTGCGTGTCAGTGTGTGTCAGTGCGTGTCAGTGTGTGTGTCAGTGCGTGTCAGTGTGTGTCAGTGCGTGTCAGTGTGTGTGTCAGTGTGCGTGTCAGTGTGTGTCATTGCGTGTCAGTGTGTGTGTCAGTGCATGTCAGTGTGTGTGTCAGTGTGTGTCAGTGTGTGTCAGTGCGTGTCAGTGTGTGTCAGTGCGTGCCAGTGTGTGTGTCAGTGTGTGTCAGTGCGTGTCAGTGTGTGTCAGTGCGTGCCAGTGTGTGTGTCAATGTGTGTCAGTGTGTGTCAGTGGGTGTCAGTGCGTGCCAGTGTGTGTGTCAGTGCGTGTCAGTGTGTGTCAGTGCGTGTCAGTGTGTGTGTCAGTGTGTGTCAGTGCGTGCCAGTGCGTGTCAGTGCGTGCCAGTGTGTGTGTCAGTGCGTGTCAGTGCGTGTCAGCGTGTGTGTCAGTGTGTGTCAGTGCGTGCCAGTGTGTGTGTCAGTGTGTGTGTCAGTGTGTGTGTCAGTGCGTGTCAGTGTGTGTGTCAGTGTGTGCCAGTGTGTGTGTGTCAATGTGTGTCAGTGTGTGTCAGTGCGTGTCAGTGTGTGTGTCAGTGTGTGTGTCAGTGAGTGTCAGTGTGTGTGTCAGTGTGTGTCAGTGTGTGTTATCAGTGCGTGTCAGTGTGTGTGTCAGTGTGTGTCAGTGCGTGTCAGTGTGTGCCAGTGTGTGTGTGTCAATGTGTGTCAGTGTGTGTCAGTGTGTGTCAGTGTGTGTCAGTGTGTGTGTCAGTGTGTGTGTCAGTGTGTGTGTCAGTGTGTGTCAGTGTGTGTGTCAGTGTGTGTCAGTGTGTGTCTCAGTGTGTGTCAGTGTGTGTCAGTGTGTGTGTCAGTGTGTGTCAGTGTGTGTGTCAGTGTGTGTCAGTGTGTGTGTATCAGTGTGTGTCAGTGTGTGTCAGTGTGTGTGTCAGTGTGTGTCAGTGTGTGTATCAGTGTGTGTCAGTGTGTGTCAGTGCGTGTCAGTGTGTGTGTCAGTGCGTGTCAGTGTGTGTGTCAGTGTGTGTGTCAGTGTGTGTCAGTGTGTGTGTCAGTGCGTGTCAGTGTGTGTGTCAGTGTGTGTCAGTGTGTGTCAGTGTGTGTCAGTGCGTATCAGTGTGTGTGTCAGTGCGTGTCAGTGTGCGTATCAGTGTGTGTGTGTCAGTGTGTGTGTCAGTGTGTGTGTCAGTGTGTGTCAGTGTGTGTGTCAGTGTGTGTGTCAGTGTGTGTGTCAGTGTGTGTGTCAGTGTGTGTATCAGTGTGTGTCAGTGTGTGTGTCAGTGTGTGTCAGTGTGTGTGTCAGTGTGTGTCAGTGTGTATCAGTGTGTGTCAGTGCGTGTCAGTGCGTGTCAGTGTGTGTGTCAGTGCGTGTCAGTGTGTGTGTCAGTGTGTGTCAGTGCGTGTCAGTGTGTGTCAGTGCGTGTCAGTGTGTGTGTCAGTGCGTGTCAGTGTGCGTGTCAGTGTGTGTGTCAGTGTGTGTGTCAGTGTGTGTGTCAGTGTGTGTCAGTGTGTGTGTCAGTGTGCAAGGCCCTGTCTGACCCTGAGGTGCATAAAAGCAGCGTTCCCCCCAACCGAGAGATGAATTGGATTTGGTTACGTAATACATATCAAGGCAAAAAGATATTATGGAATTATAATCAAAATGTATAATTAGTGTGATAAAACTTTAGCATTCACTCCTTAAAGAAAGCAATGTATTTTTTTTTCTTCTTTGGGAAATTCTGAGATGCAGAACACTAATAACATCTCTTTATTATTATCATTATAGGTCTTTACTAAATGTTTGAGATGCAGTTTGAAAGTAAAAGTGCCTAAAACCAAGTTAGACGCCCTATGCAAAGAGGTAGATTTGTTTTCCAAGATTAAAGCATTGACTCAAAACGTGATCTACCAAAGAGTTGAGGGCAGCACGGTGGCTGAGTGGATAGCACTCTCGCCTCGCAGCAAGAAGGTCCTGGGTTCAAATCCCAGTCGGACCAGGGCCTTTCTGAGTGGAGTTTGCATGTTCTCCCCGTGTCTGCGTAGGTTTCCTCCGGGTACTCCGTTTTCCCCTACCACTAAAAATATGTCCAATAGTTCTATCATGCGCCTCCTGTACTGGCCCCGCTCCCATCTCTGTGTGGAGAGAAAGACAAATGCCCAAAATTAACAATTGTAAACCGCTTTGTGACTCTGATCTGCAGTGAAAAGGCGGTATATAAATGATTACTTACTACTTGAGGAAACAAAAAAATGTCGAGTCCCTCCAGATGGAAAAGAGAAGACCAGGCTTTTTATATGATTTCTAACAATGTGCATAAGAACATAGAGATATAAATGACACATGCTTAAGATATAGATTTGTTAGCAACCTGGGTCAGAACAAATACATACAGTTCTTCAGATAACACAGGTTTAGCAGTGATACAGACAATATACAGGTTATATTCTTGCTGCAATTTCATGGTAAAACCAGTGTGCATGTGTCAGACGCAGGCAAATTGAATCTAGCATCGGTAAAACATGTGATCAAGAGTAATGATATAAAAAGAGCGCCCAGATAATACCGCTGTTACATGTTCTTAGCCGGAATGCTGCAGAAAAGCTCCACTGTATTCTGATGTAGCGCTGCTGTAAATTACATGAATAAATGCATGTATTTGTTTTACATGTTCAGGGCTGGTTTGGCCTGGTTTGGCCTCCAGGCTTTATTAAACTTCAGAATGAGAGGAGGTTGTAATACAGGGAGATACACCTTCAGCAAAGCAATAGAATTAATGTCACTGCTAGGCTAGCTTATAGCAATGTCCGACCAGACCCCAGATGTCCAGCACCGGGTTTTCACTGTCTGAAACAAAGTAGAAAACAGTGTCTTGCTTAAACTTATTCAATCCTTTTTAAGCACCTTTTAGACCTTTCTAGACTACGACGACTAGAGCAAGGTTTTTCCCATCACAGTGCCATCAAGCTAACGGAGGCTAACGGATGCTAACAGATGCTAACGGATGCGAAAGGACGCTAACAGATGCTAACGGATGCTAACGGACGCTAACAGATGCTAACGGACGCTAACGGATGCTAACGGACGCTAACAGATGCTAACAGACGCTAACTGATGCTAACGGAAGCTAACAGACGCTAACGGATGCTAACGGACGCTAACGGATGCTAACGGAAGCTAACGGACGCTAACGGATGCTAACGGAAGCTAACAGACGCTAACGGATGCTAACGGACGCTAACAGATGCTAAATGACGCTAACGGATGCTAACGGACGCTAACGGATGCTAACGGAAGCTAACAGACGCTAACGGATGCTAACGGAAGCTAACAGACGCTAACGGATGCTAACGGACGCTAACAGATGCTAAATGACGCTAACGGATGCTAACGGAAGCTAACAGACGCTAACGGATGCTAACGGACGCTAACAGATGCTAAATGACGCTAACGGATGCTAACGGACGCTAACGGATGCTAACGGAAGCTAACAGACGCTAACGGATGCTAACGGACGCTAACAGATGCTAAATGACGCTAACGGATGCTAACGGAAGCTAACAGACGCTAACGGATGCTAACGGACGCTAACAGATGCTAAATGACGCTAACGGATGCTAACGGATGCTAACAGACGCAAACGGATTCTAACGGATGCTAACTGACGCTAACACATTAGCAGCTCACTTCCTGTTTCTCTGAGAATAGAAGATTCAGTTGACAATGCAGTATATAAAAATGACATTATTTGTTTACTATAAACATGGATCAGTGTTTCTACAAATTGGTTTATAATGTCTGTGTTTATTATGTGATTGTGTCCTGGATTTGCTACAGTACATATTAACCCTTTCGCTCTGTAAAATAGTACATTTGTTAATATGAAATCATTCTTGTTGTTGACTAATCAATCAATAAATATACTTTTATTTTACAGCACCTTTTCCTACACAAGGCAACATGAAGCGCCTCAGAACTCATAACACATCAGGCATAAATCATGAACAATAAAAAAAAAGTTAAAATCCCACAGGGAATTAAAAACAAAGATCAATATCACAAGAAATATTAAAAACATAACAAATAAAATCACACAGTAATTAAAAATATTAAAACATTAATCACAGATGGAATTTAAATCATTAATAGTCACAGTACATTAAAAAGTCCCTGTGCTTCTCAGAGTCCCAGCAGCAGGCCAGTCCCTGTGCTCCTCAGAGTCCCAGCAGGAGGCCAGTCCCTGTGCTCCTCAGAGTCCCAGCAGGAGGCCAGTCCCTGTGCTCCTCAGAGTCCCAGCAGGAGGCCAGTCCCTGTGCTCCTCAGAGTCCCAGCAGGAGTCCAGTCCCTGTGCTCCTCAGAGTCAAAGCAGCAGGAGGCCAGTCCCTGTGCTCCTCAGAGTCCCAGCCGGATCACAGGGCCCTAACATGTCACAGAGGTACTTTTTGACTAATAACCAAATCAATATCAAACTAAACTCTGCTAAACATCTGCTTTACATTTATATTCTACCATAAAACACATTCTTCTCAATAATAAGGGACTCATCGGTACAAAGGCCTCCGTGTGACGCAATCGCCCGGTCATCCGCGGCCGCCTCACACGTCTACTCTCATTTCCCTCAACGCCATCGACCCCAATCAACAAGTCCACCCCTCCCCCGACCCCACCACACCCCACCCCCCCCCTGCTGCTGCCCCTGCATCAGTCCCCTGCTTGTGAGAGGATGAGTTTGACCCCGGACCCCTGATGCTGACAGCTCAATCTGCTCTTTATGGCACCTGTCATAGCAGAGAAAGTGAAACCCGAGCGAGACACATGGCTTTAGGGCCCGTAGAAAAACACCGGCGGATTTGTCTTTGTGTAGTAAAGCCGTGCGGCGTCTGACCCGATCGGAAGGTTAACCGCTCCACACGCAGACGCCGACTGATGACTGCAGAAGTGACGGGCCGAAGACAATAATTTCAATAACTCTTTCAAACTAAACTCTGGATGAAACTGACCATTTGTAATTCATAGTCTGTTATTTTGACGCCTCCTCACCCGTACATCTACTTGCCTGTGGGCAGTTGTTGATGACGTCACCGAGATTTTCTTTTCTTGTCAAAAGTCTTGTAAAGGTTATATGTAAGTAGTAAGTATGTTATGTTTTAATTATATGGCGCTTTTCACAGACCAGAGTCAAAATCGGACTGAAACATGCTGTCTTCTTCTTCTACTTATTATTACATGGATTTTGCATGTTTGTAAGAAAGAGCCCTGTGAGCCAGTAATTGACTTTTTGGGAAAAGCTGATGAAAAGATGTGACGAATGCAAAAAATACACACATATACTGTAGAAACTAGTGATAAGTAAGTAGAGTAAGTAATCTTTCTTACAATTTGTCTCTCCCTCCGCCGTACAGGAGGTGCACGGCAGACCTATTGTGCATGTTTTTTAGCGGTAGGGGAAACCGGAGCACCCGGAGTGAACCTACACAGACGCAGGGAAACCATGCAAACTCCGCTCAGAAAGGCCCTTTTCCGACCGGGATTCGAAACCAGGACCTAGAGTACTATCCACTACTGCCCACAGAAGATAGAAGCCATTGTTTAAATAGCTGGGAACTAGTTTGGAAGTTATGCACCTTATCAGACTTAAATCCATACAGTGAGAATATTACATCTTTTTATGTGATTATTTTCCACTAAATACATATGTGCCTATTTTTAGCTGCATTAAAATTCTTCTATTTGCGCGCTGGGCCCACTCAGTGAAGCCTCCCTGGTGCATTGGCTGTGATATTCTATTAACGTCTGCCAATAGATAATTAACACCTATGTATCCGGCGTGGCGCTCCGTCCCCGCTTCATCTAAAAGTAGACGCATTTGTTCTATTTGTGTCCGACCAAAATCAAAAAATAGATTATTTTTTTTTCAAAGTGGACTGCATTACGTTGTGTGCGTTCGGCCCAGAGACTGCGAAAGGCAACAGAAGGATGGATTCGTGGAAGGATAATTATGCAAAAAGAACAAGTCAAAAGTAGCAGGTACAGTGTAAAGCGACACACACGCACGCACACACACGCACACACACATACGCGTGCTCGGTATAGTGCTCGGCTTGCCTTCTGTTCCTCTCGCTGTTTCTGCTTCTTTGTCATCCTCTCTCGGTTCCAGGGAGAGCAGCGCTGGCATCCGCTCAGGCTGGGAGATCTTCTGAAAGACCTCTTCTTCTAACTTTGTGCCAGATCGGCTCTATACCCTAGTGGGAGTGCGTTTAAGTCCCCCCCCCCATCTGCTTCTGCTCGCATTATCTCGCTCCAGGGCAGGCACCTAGCCCAAAAATACACTCTAAAAAAACACACTTTGAGAATCATCTTTTGTGCTGATGACGCGTTTTTTGTTCTTTTTTTTTTACAGTTGTATGAAGCCCACACACGCGGCACAAAGCAGGGGTGGATTTGGACTATTTTATCTTTTTTACCTTGCTTTTCAGAACAGCACATATCAAGAGGCAACACTGGCCTCTGGAGAGTGGAGGCCGCTAACTTCCTCTGAGCGTAGAGTGATCCAGTCCCCAAAGGTTAAATCAGTGGGAAATGTGTGTGTGTGTGTGTGTGTGTGTGTGTGTGTGTGTGCACTTGTTTTCAACTCCTGGTGGGTTCCATAACCTGAGATTCCACTCACGTCATGGGGACTGGTTTTACGTGGTGGGGCCCGAACACCGGACCCCACTGGTCCAAGCTTAATAATCAATGGGTAATGCTTTTCTAACGGTCCTTATGCAGTCTCTGTAAAAATATGGAAAGGACCCCTGGAGGTTTACTTTCCTGAAAAAAGTGTGTTATGTGTCGGAACCCTGGTGGTGGGTTGCGGGATATCAAGGAGGGGCACACTGGGGCAATTTCAGTCCAGCAGGCTGGAGCCAATCATGGAGCAGCACAACAGAGGAAATCAGGTGTCAGGCTAGAAAAAGGTGCAAGTGTGTGGTTCATTAGGCTGCAAGAAATCATGGAGGAGCACACTGAAGCGCACGCTTACAAACCACTGGTAAGTGCTGACTACAAGTCATGACTTCAAATTGTTATATAGAATGATTACAAATTATTTGTTGTTTGTGCAGCTTAGTCAAGAGTCCCTAATTGATGAAGTCGACTCAGATTCTGACGATTTAACTGTCAAGAAGAAACCTGTAAAAAAGTATGGAAAAAGAAAAATCAAAAACACTTTTCTTCAAGACTCGGAAAGTGACGAACCAAAGGCAAATAAGATTGTTATCATGCAGCTGCAAAAGAAGAAAAATGGGGGGCGAGTATACAGCAAGAGACACTTCTGCCTCTACTGTTCAATGTCCTGCCACAAAATGTCCCGTCATTTGACTAGAAAACATGGAAATGAAAGTGACGTAGCCAGAGCATTGGCTCTACCTGTGAAATCTAAAGCACGTAAACTTCAGTTTGATTTGATCAGGAATAGTGGAAACCGTGAGCACAATTTTGAGGTTTTAAAGGCCGGCATTGGAACTTTAGTCCCAGCTAAACAGCCAAATTGCCCAGTTAAATCCAGTGAGTTTTTGCACTGTATAGACTGTGGGGCATTGCTTAAGCGAAAGTCGCTGTGGAGGCATGTGGCCAGGTGCCGGCTTTCACAGAAAGATGCCCAGGCTAAACCAGGTAGAAGTAGGGTCCAGTCCCTCTGCTCCCTAGCCCAGCCTGTACCGGAGGGCATCAGCAAAAAGCTGTGGTCTTTAATTTCGGCAATGCATCAGGATGAGGTCACGGGTGTTGTCAAAGCAGAAAAGGGGATTCTGAGACTCGGAGAGCACCTGTACTTAAAACACGGGCATGATAAGACAAAGCATGATTACATTAGGCAGAAAATGAGAGAAGTCGGTAGGTTAATTAACGAAGCAAAAACCGCAGGGAAACTGAAAACAATTAAGGATTTCTTTATTCCTTCCAACTTTAACCATGTGATTGATGCAGTCAGGTCTGTGGCTGGATATGATGAGGAAACAAATCAATACAAGACTCCATCCTTGGCCCTCAAACTCGGCCATAGCCTCAGAAAGCTAGCAGATATTCTTGAATGTGACTCAAAAATGGAGCATTGTGTTGATGAACTATTTATTAAAAACCTCCAACGAAGCCGGCTGCTTTTTGAGAAGAGGTGGGACGTCTGTGTTTCTTCTGCTGCCCTACAGACCCTCCGGCAAGCCAAGTGGAACACTCCGGACCTGCTCCCTCTGACTGAGGACGTTAGAGCCATGCATGCACATATTGAGGTATGTCGACCTGAATATGTGCAAACCCTAATAAGTGAGCCAACGTCTAAGCATTGGTCTAAACTGGCAGTTTTGACTCTTTGTGAGGTCATCATTTTCAATCGAAGAAGGGAAGGTGAGGTTTCAAAGATGCCACTGACAGCCTTTACCTTAAGAAGTAAGACTGGGATCCATTCTGACATTGCTCTGGGACTGTCCCAACTTGAGAAAAAGCTGTGTCAGCATTTTCAACGCATTGAAATTAAAGGGAAAAGAAGTCGGAAAGTGCCGGTTCTTTTGACTCCTGAAATGATTGCTTCGATGGAGGTGCTGGTGGAGAACAGAAGGGCCTGTTCCATCTCTGACCATAACCCATACTTCTTTTCCCGCCCGGGCGCAGACACCCACATCAGGGGATCAGACTCCCTACGCCAGGTAGCCAAAGAATGTGGTGCGGTGCATCCAGAGATGCTATCCTCAACCAAACTTAGAAAGCACATAGCTACTATGTCTACAGTTCTCAATATGAAAGAGAATGAGATGGACATACTTGCCAACTTCCTCGGCCATGACATTCGCATCCACAGGCAATATTACAGACTACCAGAGGGGACACTGG
Organism: Knipowitschia caucasica; assembly: GCA_964034765.1. Classification (NCBI taxonomy): domain Eukaryota; kingdom Metazoa; phylum Chordata; class Actinopteri; order Gobiiformes; family Gobiidae; genus Knipowitschia; species Knipowitschia caucasica. The sequence goes on along the minus strand of OZ035845.1, from coordinate 19,524,773 downwards.
AGCTGGCCAAAATCAGCAAAGTGTTGATGGCCATGGAGCAGGGAAGAGTGACGGAATTCGAAGGAAAGAGCCTCGACCAGATACAAATTGAGCCTGAAGGTAATTCTTGATATTATTAAAATATGTATGATTTTTTTTCCCCTAAAGGCCACTTGTATTTTTATTTTCTGTGCGACAGGGAGAGCAGTAGAGATCCTCTCACAAACGGACGGGCTAAAAGAAACTTCAAGCGGAGAACCTTCAACCATTCATCCAGATGCACCCCATGGTAGTGGCAGTGCCCCTTCTGGTAAGTGTACCAGGTGGGGGATTACAGCCAGGCTGCTTGGTCCTCACCCTGGGAGTGTATATTGCTAATATATTTTTATTTCTCTCCCTAGAACGTGTAAGAAAGCCATGGTCTGCATCTGAGGTGAAGGCTGTGGAGAAGACCATGACACCTTTCATACAGACTGGAAAGGTCCCTGGGAAGTCTCACTGCCTGGCCTGCATTAATGCCTCACCAGATGACCTTAGACATCGGACATGGAGTGGCATTAAATTCTATGTCAAAAATAGAATCACTGCAATTCGAAAACAAAATCTAAAATAAAATTCCTTTAAAATAGTTGTTTGGTTTCTATTGACTGTTTTGTATTACTTAAAGTCTTGGTAAAAAAAGATTATGTCTATGGGTCCCATTCTGAACGGCCCTGTCAAAGGGACCCACCAGGTAACAAAAACGTGTATGTGTGTGTGTGTGTGTGTGTGTGTGTGTGTGTGTGTGTGTGTGTGTGTGTGTGTGTGTGTGTGTGTGTGTGTGTGTGTGTGTGTGTGTGTGTGTGTGTGTGTGTGTGTGTGTGTGTGTGTGTGTGTGTGTGTGTGTGTGTGGGTCTGATCCGAGGGCCAAGTCTTTGCGTCATTTTGTCCGTTTCAACATCAACACACTCTTCAATTATCTAATCTTGTCATTTTTGAAGTCAGTTAAAATTGTAGCATGAGTAGAGAATACTGATCAAGAACTTCAAAGGATAATTTCACATATTTTTGAGAAAACTGAGGCTGTCGTGCGCAGTGGTTTTGGCTAACCACTGATACAGTTTCATTTCAGATTCATTTTAATTTACCATTTTCAGTAAAGCCACAGTGTACAGGACATGAACTGCACTGTGTTGTTTTATTTTTTTACGAATTATGTGCCGTCATTTAACCAGGATTCCCAGAAAGTCCTTAATTTTGATTATTTCTTTTGAGGGGAGTCCTGGCCCAAGACAGGAAGGGCTTACAGTGTGCATGTTTTCAGTGGTAGCGGAAACCGGAGCACCAGCAGGACACACATGAACAAACTCTTGAGTCCAAGTAGTTTTTCAGTGAAACGAGATTAAAAACAAAAGAAATGCAACACGTTATCACAATCATTTCTCCAGGCCTAGTTATTCTCACTGATTCAAGGTTGAGACAAACCTTTGTAGTCTGTGGTGGCAGACAACATTTGTGGGCGGCACGGTGGCTGAGTGGATAGCACTCTCGCCTCTCAGCAAGAAGGTCCTAGGTTCGAATCCCGGTCGGACCAGGGCCTTTCTGAGTGGAGTTTGCATGTTCTCCCTGTGTCTGCGTAGGTTTCTTCCGGGTACTCCGGTTTCCCCTACCACTAAAAATATGTACATGTGCCTCCTGTACTGGCGACCCCGCTCCCATCTCTGTGTGGAGTGAGAGACAAATGCCCAAATAATAACAATTGTAAACCGCTTTGAGATTCAGATCTGCAGTGAAAAGGCGGTATATAACCAAGCAGGAGCACAGCAGACTCCGCCCATTTCCTCAAATCTTCAGGTTAAAACTGCAGCTCACCTGAGGAAATGGGCGGAGTCTGGTGTGACTTAAAAATTGGCTTTGGTCCATATCTGTGTAAAAGCAGCATTAAAGAGACAGACAGCCACAATAGATGCACTGGCGATTTCTGGGTAATATTTTTGGCACATAGGTACTGTCTGGAACCCTAGTTAATGCCATATACCCTATTTGCATTTGGAATCTGTATTATCCACTGTAAAGAATGAGAGTTACTATTCTGCTACTGTCAGTGAAGCAGAGGTGGAAAAAACATAGTTGTGGCTAAAAGAACTGACGATAGAATTTGCCTGGTGAAGAAAAGCCTCTTGTCGGCACGATCAAGAAACACACCAGGGGGTAGATATTCCAAATGTGTGTCAAAAATGAACAACCAAGAGAAGACTTCTGCAGTGTGAAGAATACAGAAAGTACAGATAGTTATTTTTTACACAACTCCGCAATCATAACTCAACAATAAACAAAAAATCAGTGAATAAATAAGTAAACAAATAAAAATATCTGTAAATTAAAAAGTAAATCAATTAATTAATACATGAGAAAATGAATACATAAATCAGTATATTGATAAATCAGTAAATAATTAAACAAACTATCCATTCAGGGGAGGCTATGGTGCAGGGGACTGAGCTCACAGCCGGTTTTGATGCTTTTGCTCATTTTAAAGACCCACAGAATATTATGTGTTATGACCATGAGAAATATGAAACCAGATTCTGAAAGACTGCACTTTCTACTTTCAGCAGCAAAAGTAAGTTTGTTTCTAGCTACTTTTTTTCTCCTGTAATCTCCAGTTGGATAGGGGAAGTTTGACAGAAATCACCGGTCTCAAACACGTCAATGAGCTAAGACAATTGTCGATTGTGAGTAACCGCTTCAAACTGTATACGCATTTTCAACAATTTTTCTCTTTTTAACCTAATTAATTTCTCCTCTATTCTGACCTCTTCTCTTTGACGCATTAGATTTACCCACTCGGGCCTCTCCAGTCTGTAGTCATGTGTCAAATGGTTTTGCAAATGGCCCAATTCACTGGGGACCAATTGACAGCTGCGTAAATCAGTCCGTCCCACAATGAGATGCACATGTTGCTGCCGGAGTGGGTGGTGGGTGGGTGTCAGGGGTCCTCAGAGGTCTTCAGAGGTCTTCAGAGGTCTTCAGGGTTAATAATGAGGTGAACTTGATCTAGTCCAGACCTGAAAACCAAATCCTTCTTGTCCCAGCCCCGAGGTAAGATTATCCAGTTATCTCCGCAGCAATCAGAAAATACACCAATCCTGATTTCTCTCTGTGTATATATATATTGGAGCATGGGTTCGCGGCTCACCTCTGTGTTGACGTGGGATTCCCAGTGGCGTGTTTGTGTTTTCCAGTGGCGTGTTCATGTTATGACTGGTGCGTTGAGTCTATATTTAGACTGAGCCATTGGGCAAAGGTGACGTGGGAGACGAGCTGCTTTATGTGGAGAGAAAGGTCCTGACCTCCTCAAAAGCAACGTTGCAAACAAAGAAACGGGCCGAGACACAAAGCACTGCTCAAACCAATCTGACCTGTTTTATTTTAAGTAAGGAATGCTTTTTTATGTAGTGCATTTTACAGAGCAAGGTCACCCCAAGCGCTTAACCATTTTTAAAGGAGACGTATGATGGTAGAGTTTGAGATTCTGTTTTGTTTTATTTTAGTATAGTTATTATTAATTTATCTTGTGCTGTGTGCTGCTCATTCATACTCTTGTGATGCAACACTGGAATTTCCCCACTCTGGGACGAATAAAGAATGTCTTCACCTTAATCTGTTATGAAAAATCTACTTCTATAGATGATGGTTATATTAGCGCTTTTTTCTCACTCCAAACACGGTGGTGATAAATTACTATTGTAGCCGCAACTGCCCTGGGGCACACTGACAGAAGCGAGGCAACCAGCCTGTGCCATCGGCTCCTCCCACCACCACCAGTCAATCACGCACACACCAGACTCATAAGAAGCAATGTGGGTGAAGTGTCTTGCCCAAGAACACAACAACAGCACTTTACAGCCGCAGCCGCCCCACTGTGGGACCGGGCATTCCAAGAAGTCTCCCATCGCAGTACTAACCAGGCCCCGCTTTGCTTAGCACCTGAGGCTTACCAGGATTAGGTTTCACAGGATTTTAACCGTGTTACAACATTGTTCCCTCATCAATATCAACCTGGAGTGGTTTTTAGACCCATCCAGGCTAATACCAGGAACTTCTGGCACAACCATAAACCGTGTCTCATTGAGCAGTTTTCAGCCTTTAAAACAAAACTTAATCATTTTGTTTTGGCAATTTTTCATGTGAATTCACGATCTTTGTTGTCTTTGGCAGTGGTTGCAGCCAGTAATTTTCAAATATGGAAAAAAACAAAATATAGACAGCTCCCTCTGGTGGTAGCCTTGGGAAAGAGCAGGCACATTGCATTATTTACCCTTCATACTTGTTTAACTGGACATAACATTAACATTCTCAAACATGGCATGACAACGTAAATAATCTCATTTTTATTTAAATGGTAAAAATAGTGCATAACATTTCCTCGTTAAATAAAAAAATACCGTTTGCTTTACCAATCTTGAATACTTCCATTACCGCCCATTTTTACTCAATAAATCTGGCATGAGTAATTCAACACCATGAATTATAAAAGTTCTTCGCACTGACTTTAAACCTGGCGATTGGACAAACCCACACGCCCTGGGGTCGAGTCTCTCTTGATAACAAATGCTTCGGCCTCCCTCATATGTATTAGAAGAGCTCTCTGATGGTCAGTCTGATACTTTTATTCGAGTTACTGAATTTAAAAGCCAGAAGCAGCTATAAGTTCAAACGAGCAGCTTGGTATTGAAGCTCCCAAACACTGTTTATAGAAAAGCAGGCTGCCTTAGTCACGCTTTAGACCGGGTTAAGGAGAGAGAAATGCTTCATAGCTGATTTATTTTTGTGTTCAATCGGCTGATTCGGATTCCCCTCAGACTACCTACATGAAACAGAAAACTGCAGTCATGGAAAATATTCTTCGTCCCATATATATATATATACATACATACAGTCATTCTCAAAATTAAACCCTCGCAAAAGGTCCCAATATGCATTTTCTCAAGATGACGATGAGAACGCTGCACAGACAGAACATAGAGGTTATTTGCTCTCAACTGAATAGAAAGTGAGTTATATAATGTTGAAATGTTGATACCGCAGAGCACTAATACTCATGTTTGGCCTTTAAACTTTATAAAATCTGTATCTTAACCCCAAACTACAAAATAAAACAGAAAAATAAAAATTTAATGAATGTCTCCTTTGGATATTTTTCTTATGTTTTTTCTGTTTACATAAAAAAAGGCTCAGTTTTTTCTGAATACCAAGAGTTCTTCTGCTGTAACAAATATGGATGGTTCGTATAATGGAGGCACTCGATAGGTCGGTTAATGGGGGTCACATCTGGATTTACAAAGACACTATCAGAATATAAACACTGGATCATGTGGAGTGTTGCCCAAAAGGAGGTGTGCGACACGGAAGAGCATTGTCCGTCTCTATAGTAATAATAATAATAACGCATTGGTTTTATACAGCGCTTTTTTGGACACTCAAAGACACAGTTGTGATAAACGACTATTGTAGCCACAGCTGCCCTGGGGCTCACTGACAGAAGCGAGGCAACCAGAATGTGCCATCGGCCCCTCCGACCACCACCAACCATTCACACACACACCAGACTCATTCTAGGCAATGTGGTTAAAGTGTCATGCCTAAGGACACAATCATAGTTTGGCACTTTACAGCCAGAGCCGCCCCACTGTGGCACCTGGTGTTCCCAGAGGTCTCCCATCACAGTACTGACCAGGCCGGTCTGACAGGATCTGGCTGTCACAGGCTGCACCCCACATCACGATCCTGGATTTTACGGTATAGATTTTAGATTAAGCTTTGTCTGACTTGTCACCTCTTTTCTATTGTTTTTTCACTTACTCAAAAAAGCTGATTTTTAAAATTTGCTCTTCAAGGACTTTTCTAGATTCTCATTGTTATATATATATAGAAAAAAAAATTAAAGTGGGTCCGTCAGAGCTATGGCACCTTCAATGTATAAATAGATCATAAATAATCATATAAATAAATGATGAAATACTAGTAAGTAAAAGTCAGTTACTTTACAAACTGACTTGGACACTGGTTAAAACTGCAACCTCCTGATTGGTCAAAACGAATTCAAATCCTTCAGGTCCCTCCTCATTGGTTTATCTGTTCTCCTTCAGCAAATCTTACTGGTCATAGTTATGCCAAGGGGAGGAACTGTTTTAAATTTGTTGGAAAATACTTACAGTAGATAACAGTACAACATCCCATGGTCAGAAATACATACACACATAATTTTGAAATACACTTGAAGTTGCTGCCATTACCTTTAGAATAACTTTTTCTCGCTAAAACAACGATTACACAGGTCAAACACACGATACGTCACCATTAAAGACGTGTGAGAGGCTATTTTTGGGTAGACTGAAGCAGATCGCGGCTCGACGACAGCCATCGCTCTCTGTCTGCAGCAGCCACACATACATACTCGCATACCCAAGTCCTTGTTAGACCACTCAACTTTGATTGATGAGGAAGAGGAGGGCAAATTGCTGTGTCCGTCCTGATGGATGACACATGGTTTGTCCTGATGTGCTGATCACCGAACGCCCAATACCCGCTCCCTCATCTCCCCTCCTACCCTGGACTGCCCCCGCCACCCCCCACCTGCTCTCCCATATCCCATTTTTTACAATTGATCAACACCACTTCTGCCTTTGAATTGAAAACATACATGAGCTCGGAGAGAGTTGTTTGACAGTATAGTCCCCTGGCCCCTCCCCCCGCCGCCCATATTTGGACTTCCACATCTATCTTTATCTGGCGTGGCGTGAGGCGTGACGGATCCGGTGGCACTGTTTGTTCAGCCTCATAAGCAGAGAGTCATGTTAAATAGACCCAGTGCTTTAGATTGATTATTGTTTATGCTGGTACCATTAGCGCTTGTTTCTGAATGAGGCGATATGGAGAAGGAGGAGGAATTAATAATAATAACAACAATCATCATAATGATAAGAATAAATATGATGATAATAATAATAGCAACAATCATCATAATAATAATAAATATGATGATAATAATAATAATAATAATAATAATGATCATGATAACAATAATGATAATAATAATAATAATAACAATCATGATAATAATAATAATAATAACAATCATGATAATAATAATAACAACAATCATCATAATAATAAGAATAAATATGATGATAATAATAATAACAATAATAATAATAATGATAATAATAATAATAATGATCATGATAATAATAATAATAATAATGATCATGATAATAATAATAACAATCATCATAATAATGGGGCGACAGTATGGATGGATGGATAATAATAATTCGTTTCTTGACGATACAGAAAGATCTAAGGAAGTGCAAGATCCAGGACATTTAGAAACATTAATAACATTTATGGACATTGGTCGTGACTCCTCCCTCTTCCTGTTTGTTATTCTTGCACTTCCTGTGTCTGAACTGTTTGATTCTCTGATCTGTTGTTGACAAATCGACAACTTTATAAAGTCCCCCGAGACAACTTCTGTTGTGTTTTAGGGCTGTACGAAATAAAATTGAATTGAATTGAACTTGGAATCCGAATTATTTTTAATTTTCATTATTTTTACTTTGCATGTAATTCTATGTGTTTGTGTTGAATTTTTATCTGCAGCACTTTGAGGGTTTGTGGAAATGAAAGGTGCATTATAAAAAAAAAAAAAATCATTAAATCTATCATATTAGTTTCACATTTGAAGTTCAAAAACAGAAATGAACAAACTTTCACATCCATCTATTAATCTACTTTTCCCACTTTACTTTTTGCACGCCGACCTTTATTTTGTGTTAAATAAAAGCAACATTATTAAGTTGATATTTTCCGAGTATTCCACTTTGAATAGTTCGCCGTGACAATACCACGCTTGATATTTCCCGCTCGCTTTGTTCTTCGCATCAGACTAAATCTAAGTCTTTCATTAAGAGCCACCGCGTTTGCCAAAGAATCACCTCTGTTCAAACAATACACACACTGTCCCAGTCAAGATTATACAATTCTCACTCCAAAACACACCGTTCGCTTTGTAATGTTTGACCGCAGGTGAGGGACGCTGTCAAAACTGCTGGCACCGGAACCGCCGCGTAGACTGCTCAATCCAAATTTGTAAAAATAAAAAAAAAAACGCTAGTCCCAACGGATTTTCACGGCATTTTCGCGATCCCCATCCAGCCACGGGACATATTCAAATAGGCTGACAGGTGCAGAAGAATCCACCGGGTGTTTCTGTATGTACAGGGCTCGATCGGTTTGATGGATGGGGCGGACGGTGGGGTTTATGAACCACGGCGAATCTAAATATTGAGAATGCTCTTGTCACACCTGGCGTATTAAGAATTATTTGACAATGCATTATGTTGGAGATGTGTCAGGGCAGAAGCGACGAGGGTGGCTTCCCCCGTGGCTGGAATTACAAGGCTGCAGAGCGGTGAGGAGTGAGGATAAAAACACACACTGGACAAATGTGGCGAGAGGAGTCTGCAGCTTACTCTCACTTCCAGGACAAATGGCATGTAACAGTTTTATGCACAGGGCTGAGAGACGCTGGCAGTGATGGATCTGTCCTCAACTTAATCCGTCCTCACCGAAGCCAACACCAGAGAAGTTGTCAACTTTGCTCCTGATTTTATTTTTTATAATTTGAGATGAGATATTAACGGCTTATTAACCGAGCGCGAGGTCTGTATGGAGAAATATCAGACCGCGGCCTTAATGTACAGTGCAAAAAGGCCAAGGTCTGATATTTCTCTGCACAGACCGAGCAAGCGAGGTTAATAAATGTTTTATTATATGACTCTCGTCAGTGTCTTTACCAAAGCTTTTCAGATATTTGTGAAGTATGTTCATGTCCGACTTGGTTTTGTGTGATACGGGCTGCGGACAGATTGTCATGGTAACGGTCCGAGGAAAGATATCAAATGTGATACGCGCTGTTCGGACCAATTGTCATGGTAACGGTCCGAGATGGGAAAATATCAGACCGGTAATCAGCCAATCAGAGCGTGCGTACAGTCCAAGTCATATAATAAGAGATTTGTATTGGTTCCACAGTGGGGAGAGTTTAACAATAAGTAGTAAGAGACACAGGGATTACACGAATGTACAATATAAGTTGCTGCTATGTTTCTTAGCTAGCTGTTAAGGCTTCAATATCAATATTTATTGATATATATTTATTTATCTCTCTCTATATAGTGCAGATATACATATGGAGCAGGATAAGACAGATATAGATACTTTTATCCCTGTAGGAGAAATTCAGATGTCCAGTAGCAGCAGAAACCATCCATACAAAAAAATAAATAAATGCATAATTCCAGCTGACAAACTTAGCGAACGATTGGCCACTTGGTTTGGACCATTTTCTCAGCTCTTGTCTAAAGTGAAAATGCGGAATGCTTTTTTTATCGTACAAAAGCAAATAAAGTGACATTCAGTGGATATTCTTAAATTGCAGTATTGCACATTGCACATTTTCTTTGCGATAAATATGTTTCTGTGGATGTGAAGCTGCCGTTTGAAAACCTCTCAGAGACTGTTTCCTAGTCTTTTTAATGTACTGTGATTATTTATGATTTTGCCCATAAATGAAAGTTGCCGATTTCTCAGTGAACATTACTGTGTTTACAATCACATGTGTGTTTACAGCTGGTCATTTTCTAATCTGTACAAAAACAAATCCAACTCCTCCCTCTGGTGGTAGCAAAGGGAGTGACAGGCGGAAAGCTTTTTTTTTTTACCCGTCATACTTCACCATTTTTTTTCTACTTAACTTCACTTATTGTTATTTCTAAAACATGAAATGACAAAGTACATAGATGATAGTAATGCATAATATCCACTCCCCCCCTCCCCTCCCCTCTCCACCAAACCACTCCCCCCTCCCCTCCCTCTCCACCAAACCAGTCCCCCCTCCCCTCCCTCTCCACCAAACCAGTCCCCCCTCCCCTCCCCTCTCCACCAAACCACTCCCCCCCACCCCTCCCCTCTCCACCAAACCACTCCCCCTCCCCTCCCTTTCCACCAAACCACTCCCCCCTCCCCTCCCTCTCCACCAAACCACTCCCCCTCCCCCTCTCCACCAAACCACTCCCCCCTCCCCTCCCCCCTCCACCAAACCACTCCCCCCTCCCCTCCCTCTCCACCAAACCACTCCCTAAACCACTCCCCCCTCCCCTCCCTCTCCACCAAACCACTCCCCCCTCCCCTCTCACCAAACCACTTCCCCCCTCCCCCCTCCCTCCCCTCTCCTCAAACCAAACATCCAGCATTTTCTTTTCTTTGTCACAACAGGGAGAGTGGAACTTGAAATTGGCTCATTTTAGGTTTTAGAAAATCCGATAACTCCGGTGCACTCGCGAGAAACAGGAAGAGGGTGAAGGGGGTAAACACATCCCATTGGTTCGTTGGAGATGAACGAATCCCATTGGTTCATTTTTATCGGCCCACTCAGACTACAGGCATCTGGTCAATTCCATTAATATTTGAAAACACATGATAACTTGATACATTTTCCCACAATATTTAAAAAAATGCGTCTGGGAAAAAAAATCAATGACTGCATCTTTAATTAAAAAACTTCAGATCTTATAAAAAAAATGCTTTCAAACCCTGGTCAACTGTATTTCTATGATCTATTGTTTTACTTTTTGCTGCATATCATATTGACCTGTGTTTTGAAACGGTCTCTGTGAATCTCTTTGAATTGCCGTGTGTACAATTTGTGCGATACAAATAAATCTCTCATTGATTTATGGCTACGTTTGGGCTTGCGCCACACGCCAGATTGCAGATTTAGGTCTAACGACTTCCTCTCCCATTCATTTAGATGTGAGTCACGGTCGGAAAAAGCAGAGGAAACAAATTATTGGCCTTTTAATGATAATCAATGCCACCCCCCAGCAATAGCGCCCCCTACCCACCCCCCCATCCCACTCCGGTGCATCATCTGTTGTGTACTTATTCAGCGTTGTGTGCTTGTTTGTAGGCGCATTCGATGAGCCATGCATTTTGTCCTCCAGGGGGGGTCTGTCTCAGGCTGACCCGGCGACCCTGGCATTCTCCGAGGACGCCATAGCAACATATCAAAGAGCAGGGCCATTGGGTTTCTGGCAAAATCATCTCAATAAATAAATATCACAAGACAACGCTGCAGGGGAGGGCTTTGAAGTGGGTGGTGGGGGGGGGGGGGGGGGGGGATCTCACCGTTGCTCAACCTAGATGCGGACGATTCTTGCCAAAAAATCTCGAGCACTTGCTCCGACAAAATGGCTCCTCTGTAGTCGTCGTAGTAGCGGAGAAGCTTGCGAGGGGGGGTTTGCAGTTGGGGGGGGGGGGGGGGGGGGGGGGGGGGGGGGGGGGGGGGGGGGGGGTGTTTTGGTGACGCACAGGTGGAAGGAAAGGCTTTGAAAATATGGTTTGATAGCGTAGGGTTAAAAGCGGGATCAAAACGTCCCGTGATTGCCCTCTGATTCAATATTTTGACTGAGCAAGAAAGGATCACAGCTTTCGTTCATCCCCTCTCCATTATTTATCCTCCCGTCCAAATTCCTTTTTATATTTAGCTTCAAAAATGTGTCTGCGGCAACAAGAAAAGAAACTAAATAACAAGAAGCAACGAGTTCAGTGGTATCGCTTTAAAATATGGTGTCAAACCGTTTGTAAAATCCACCCTGAGACTGAAACGTGCCCGTGGAGGCCTGTCCTGGTTGAACCGACTCAGTGTGACTTTTATATGGCACGGTGGCTGAGTGGTTAGCCCTCTCGCTTCTACGCAAGTTCGAATCCCAGTCGGAGCAGGGCCTTTCTGAGTGGAGTTTGCAAGTCCTCCCCGTGTTTATGTAACTATTGTACACTGTAAATAATGATAAAATACAAGAATTTTATGTATCTTGTATCTTGTAATTATCAGGGAATGATTTCTTGAATTGAGTGGTTCTAGATTTGCCAAAGAGACAAAGCCACAAAGTCTGAGTTCAAGAGCTGTGGCTTCATTTTCTCATTCCAAGAGAGACATTTCTTGTGTATTTTTAAAACAAGATCCCTTTGCTTGTTCCACTGGCAAAGCTTGTTTTAAGGCAGTGAAAATGTGCTCAACTTAAGAGACATTTTAGTAAGTAAGTAATCTTTATAAACTGTATAGCACCTTTCACAGACCAGAGTCAAAGCAGTTTACAATTATGGGCATTAGTCTGTCACTCCACACAGAGATGGGATCGGGGCCAGTTCAGGAGGCAAAGACCTATTGTACATGCAAACTCCACTCAGAAATGCCCTGTTCCGACCGGGAATCAAACCCAGGACGTTCTAGCTGAGAAGCGAGAGCAATATTTGGCTTGTTTTACACTTTTTGCAGTGTACAGAGGCTACTGAATAATCCAGTATTTTATTGTATGTGTTTCTTTATAAATCCTTAGGGGAGCAACCAGGAAGGAGGTGGCGAGCTACGCTACTATTCTCTTTTAAAAACCACTCTTTAAATGTGCGTATTTTCATTTACAGCCGTGAGAAAAAAAAGGCTTTTTAAACTCTCTAAACTATTGTCCTCGATTTTCTAAGATCTTCATAATTTGCCCTTACCTGGAAAGTAAATACTAAATTTTTTGTCACTCTTTAAACTGTTCTGGACATTTACAATCCAGCTTGTGTTAAGGCCTGAACCATTTTCAGACGCTGAGGGAGCACCAGCCTGGCTATAGCCGTCCGTACACTCCACTCAATCATCATTTCCTGTCTGGGTCTGGTCCCTGTGTTAGCGAATACAATCGGTTGAATTTCGACCGTCCCATTAGCGAGCGAGGGAGGCGGGTGTTGTAGGTCGGTGCCGGTGACGTCAAGAGTTTGCGCTGAACGGGCAGATTGTAGTTTGGCGAAGAATGCGATAGTAAAGTAATCCGGTCTGGTTCTATCAAGAAATTGAAGCAGGAGCAAGAGGAATGTTTAGCAAATGTAATCGCTGGTTAAGATTGTGGCGCTACTCCCCACGGGCTCCGTTAGCAGCAAAGGAGATGGCTAAAGCTAGGCTAAATGCTAAATGCTAACAACGCACTCGGGCTCATTACATACGTCACGGTAAACTCAGATCCAATGGTTTCAATCTACAAAAGGAGTTAACCCCTCCCACCTGTTCACAGAGTCAATCGAGCCAATCCAGACCTTAGTACGAGATGTAATTTGTACTATGGTGTGGTACGACCAGGCTAGGGGAGCACCAGTGCCCAGGTATAATGACCATCACTGAAACAACCAATGAAAACAATTGCGCAAACTCATATTTTGGACGTATTTCCGTAGATATTCTTCTGGTGACGGAGCGTTGCGGTTGTGATTGGCCGCAGCACGTCTGGCCCTTGGACGACAGTAGATAGTTTGTGTCGCTGGAGAGTGTTTGGTGGAAGTACAAAACAGGCTGAAGAAAACCTCCTGATGTAAGTGCCTTTAATTTGTTCAAGGCCGTTGCAACACACTCCACAGCTGTTGCCTCAGTCTGTCACTAGACACTGATACTTTTCACTGGGCGGCCCTCGGGGATGAATCTGGAGTTGACTTTTGGGAAGATATAAATGCACTCGGTGGACAGAGGCAGTATTGTGTTGCTCTTGTGCAGGGTTGCCTCATGTTTGTGTGTTTTTGTGTTTGTGTGTGTGTGTGTGTGGACGTTGAAAATAGCTGACTCCTTCCCAAAGATGTGTCTGGTCCTGTTGTGAGGAGTTGTGTTTTTTGTGTGTGTGAGAAAGTGTCCGTGCTCAGGCCGACAGCTGCGGCACACGGGTTATTCTGTGTTTGTCTGATTTAAAATGAAAATACAGCAGCAGCAGCTTCGATAAGACTGTGGTGTGAGGAGCCGCAGGTCAGTCCAGTGTTTACGGCTCACACCTTCTCTCCGGTGATGCCATTTCTCCGCTAAAAACTCTCTGCTGTGACCGATTCACAGCCGCGGAGATAAACCAGCGCCCGGTGAGAACATATGTGAGAGTTTACAAGTTAGGGATAATGTAGAGCCGGCAGGGTGACAGTGGCTCAGTTGGTAGAGCGTTGGCCTTTGAGCCAGAAGGTCAAGGGTTCAAGCCGATGTCAAGACTTTCTCCATCGACTCCCACTGATGTCTGCTGTCGTTGTGTCCTTGGGCAAGACACTTAACCTCCGGGAACACCTGATGCGGCTGTAAAGTGCCAAACTGCTGTTGTGTCCTTAGGCGAGACACTTTACCCCCATTGCCTAGAATGAGTCTGGTGTGTGTGTGAATGGTTGCTGGTGGTTGGAGACGGCACAGACTGGTTGCCTTGCTTCTGTCAGTGTGCCCCAGGGCAGCTGTGGCGACAGTAGTTTATCACCACTGTGTTTGGAGTGAGAGAATAATGTCATGTGAAGCGTCTTTGAGTGTCCAAATAAGCGCTATATAAAACCGACGCATTATCATTATCGGAAAGTAAGTACCGACGGGGCGAAGCGGACCCCGACGTGGCCGGAACTACTTGCGGAGTAATCTACACATCTGCATTACAAGCAGAGGCTGCGTTGCCAAAGTGCAGCGGTCATTATTGTTTTGAGAGGTCGGTTACCAAGAATGACCGGTAGAACGTTTTGAAATGACGCTCATATCAATGGAGTGTTCTGCTGCTGCTGTGAGGAGCCGCGTATGAGGACTTCACAATGAACTTAATGGGATAATTCATAAAGCATGAGAACAGTGTAGAGCGACGAGATGTGTGACCGGGATGTGAGATCTCAGTCCCCCCTCGGGGCCTACATTAGTGGAGGAGTGGAGGAACCTGAGAGGAGATTATGTTGATGAGGAGAACGAGAGAAGCCGATCAGGGAGGAGACGAAAGACAGACAGAACGGACTGAGGGATGGACTGGACTGTGTTTTGCCGAGATTAAAGTCAGAAAAGTGAGATCATGAAATTCAGTTATTCCAGTTATTGTCATGGTGTGGACTTTCTGATCATTTGAGCGTTGGGGTGATCGGTCCTTTTCAGTCGCTGGACCCAGACTCTGGAATAAGCTGCCCCCTGAAATGCGCACCATCACTGATCTTGGCCTTTTTAAATCCAGGCTCAAGACACATTTATTCAGACTGGCTTTTAACATTCAGTAGCACGGCAACACTTTTTAGGCCCGAGCCCCAACCGGGGTAAGGGCCTATTGCTTTTCCAACGAGTAATGCCTGGGCGAAGCCCAGGCATTACTCGTTGAACTGTTTTAAGTCACAATCTCCGGGCGCAGCCCGGAGATTGTGACCTGCACGCGACGGCACGTGCCCAAGCACTGATAAATCCGTGCCGGAGGCACGGAATGGCTTTGTTCCTGCTGTAGTACACAGTGAAATGATTGAAGTCCTATTAAAGGGGGTTCCTTCAACTGTTTTATGGACGAATGTCCGGGCGAAGCCCGGACATTCGTCCCCCAAGCCCGACGGCGCGTGCCCAGACACTGACAAAACAGTGCCGGAGGCACTGAATGGCTTTGCTCCTGCTGTAGTACACAGTGAAATGATTGAAGTCCTATTAAAGGGGGGTTCCTTCAACTGTTTTACGGACGAATGTCCGGGCGAAGCCCGGACATTCGTCCCCCAAGCCCGACGGCGCGTGCCCAGACACTGACAAAACAGTGCCGGAGGCACTGAATGGCTTTGCTCCTGCTGTAGTACACAGTGTAATGAATGGGGTCCTATGGGGGGGGTGGGTGACCTCATGATGGCGAGGTGATTGACGAGCGCGTCAGCGCTCGTCAATCACCGAGAACCCAATAGTTGCGTTCGGCTGGTCGTTCGCTTTAAAACGACGTATCATTTGTATTATAGGTTACTATGGAAACCTATATTGTTTTTGCTCGAAGTTTAAAAAAAAAAATTCCTTATTTTTTTTATTCCCGAGCCCCAACCGGGGTAAGGGCCTATTGCTTTTCCAACGAGTAATGCCTGGGCGAAGCCCAGGCATTACTCGTTGAACTGTTTAAGTCACAATCTCCGGGCGCAGCCCGGAGATTGTGACCTGCACGCGACGGCACGTGCCCAAGCACTGATAAATCCGTGCCGGAGGCACGGAATGGCTTTGTTCCTGCTGTAGTACACAGTGAAATGATTGAAGTCCTATTAAAGGGGGGTTCCTTCAACTGTTTTACGGACGAATGTCCGGGCGAAGCCCGGACATTCGTCCCCCAAGCCCGACGGCGCGTGCCCAGACACTGACAAAACAGTGCCGGAGGCACTGAATGGCTTTGCTCCTGCTAGTACACATTGTAATCAATGGGGTCCTATGGGGGGGGTGGGTGACCTCATGATGGCGAGGTGATTGACGAGCGCGTCAGCGCTCGTCAATCACCGAGAACCCAATAGTTGCGTTCGTCTGGTCGTTCGCTTTAAAACGACGTATCATTTGTATTATAGGTTACTATGGAAACCTATATTGTTTTTGCTCAAAGATTTAAAAAAAAAAAATTCCTTGGTTTGGTTTATTTATTATTATTTCTTTTTTCTTCTGCGCTTTGAACCTTAATTTGACCCCCTGAACATTGATGAAAAGTTGTGAAATTTTGCCCAAAATTCAGAACCGGCGAAAAATTAATTTTTTTGGTGTTTATTTTTATGGGACTAAAAAAATGTCAGAATAGCGCCCCCTACAAAAGTCAGTTTACATTGCGCCTATGGGAGGGGGTCGGAGGTCAAGTTTGTCGTAGAGCCACGAAATTCGGTACACATGTTCCTCAGGTCAAGACATGAAAAAAAAGTTATTATGGCTCCGCCCCCTGACAAACAGGAAGCTCATTAATTTAATTGGAAAATGGAAAAATGAAAATTGATCTTTTTCACACATGTTGGCTGGAAATTATCTCCTCCTCGGCCGCTTCACCGATTTGTCTCAAAATCGCTCCACATGGTCTAAACCCATGTCCCATCTATTATTGAATATAGAATTTGGATCAATTAAACGTTGTCCGAGCAGCGGAGCGGCAAAATGTGACATTTTTTTGGGGATTTTTGACAAAAGTAAATTTGCTCCCATTTGCACAAAAATAGTCAGATTTGCACAAAATTTTAATCCATTGTTCAGCTCCAGGGTCTAGGTCATTTGAAAGTGGAAATATTGAAATTGGCTCATTAGCGCCCCCTACAGACTATGTCAAAGTTTTACATGGGCCTAATAAAATTTAGTTTTGTCAAAATGTTTGAAATTTTGCACATAATTCTGTTTTGTCATCTGGATTCAAAAAGTCAATGACAACATATGATTATTTTTTACCCTGTTGCCGTGGCGACGACCAACACTCCCCTGTCTGTGTCTATGAGAAAATCGTTAAATCTCTGAAAAGTACACCTCGCTCAAACATCAAACCAGCCGCGGCCGTTTCACTAATTTGTCTGAAAATTGCTCCACATGGTCTCCACACATGGACCATCAATAGTTGCATATAGAGTTTTAATTAGTCAAACGGTCTGAGCGTGACAGACTCCCAAAGTGTGGTCATTTTCATAGAGAGGTGTGAAGTTCCCATGTTATCCAATGGAGACTGTATGGACACACTCACAGATTGTATGAACAAACAGGAGCACATTCACAAACTCTGATTTGCACTAAACTTGACTCGGTTGTTCAACTCCTGGGCCTAGGTCACATGACAGTGTGAACAATGACATTGGCCCATTAGCGCCCCCTACAGGCTGAGTAAAGGTTTACATGGGGATACAGGTATTTAGGTTTTATGTTGTTTGATCTCATATTTGACCCACTTTACAAACATGAAAACTCACCAAACTTTGCCACAAGTTTTTTTCAGGCATAAAGTGTATTATTTTGGAGTTCTTTGGTATAACACTAAAAAATTAAATTGTAGGGGGCGCTGTTGTACAACATTAAATGCCACCATTTGCACATACAAAGTCCGATTTGCACAAAATTTGAATTGATTGTTCAACTCTTGGGTTTGAGATACATACAATACAATACAATACAATTTATTCTTGTATAGCCCTAGGTCACAACAGAAGTCATCTCAGAGGACTTAACAAAACCATTGAAATCACCAACACAGGTCAGAGAATCAACAGTTAAAACACATGAAGAATATAAAGCACACACAGAAGAAAATGTCCATACATGTTGTAGAATGCTAAAGTGTCCTGATCATCACCAATCCTTTCTGTTGGACACTAACTGTCCAACAAGACCCTCCTGCATCGACAAGGAAAAACTCTTAAAAAACCCAGTGGGAAAAAGTGAGAAACCTTGGAGGAGAACTAGGGAAACCCACAGGGAGGGAGACCCATATGAGAAAGGGATCCGCTCCTCCGGACGGACAGGCTAATGATCTAGGACCTAAGCTAGCTACAGAACGTGGACCAGTGGACGCTGAACGTGGACAGGTCCGGTGCAGGACTGAAGCACTCCCAGGCGGGTCGGGCGGGGCAGTCCGCAGGTGTAGATGGAAGAGGCCAGGCTCAGAGATCCCGTCATCGTACCATGAAACAGACAATGGGACAACGGGTGAATAGCAATGAACAAACTACAGTCAGAATCCTAAAAATGCTAAACAGATAAAGTAGGAAGGAGGAGAGGATAGTGCTCAAGTTACCATACTTCTCCCAGCAAACTGACTCCCTATGCAGCTTGACTGACACTCTGAGGAGTTTAACCTTCTCCGAGTCTTACCTTCCTAGCCATATGCTAAACTAAAGAGGACTGTTTTAAACCTAGCCTTGAATAAAGAATAACATACAGCATAATATATAACATAATATACAACATAACACAATACATTATTGAATAATATATAACATAATATATAACATAATACAGCATATATATATAATATATACACTACATATTATATATTACCTAATTATATGCTAAATTAAAGTAAAGTGCTTTAAGCCTGGCCTTGAATGTGGAGACCGTATCTGCTTCCTTAACATAAATGGGAAGCTGATTCCACAGTAAAGGAGCTTGGTAGCTAAATGCTCTGCCACCAACAGTGACCTTTGAGACCTTAGGGACCACCAGACGTCTGGCGTTTTGTGAGCGCAACGCTCGACTTGGTTGATACGACACTAACGTGTCTTGGAGATAAGAAGGAGCCAAGCCATTTATGGCTTTATATGTTAAGAGTAGGATTTTAAACTTTATTCTGTACTCCACAGGGAGCCAGTGGAGTGATTTTAACACCGGAGTTATGTGCTCCCTCCTTTTGGTACCTGTTAAGATCCTAGCTGCTGTATTCTGAACGAGCTGGAAGCTCTTCAAAGAGGCTTTAGGGCACGCTGCCAGTAAAGCGTTACAGTAGTCGAGCCTTGAGGTGACAAACGCGTGAATGAGTTTTTCCGCGTCACTTTTAGGAAGGAAATTCCTAATTTTAGCGATGTTCCGTAAGTGGAAGTACGCCATTTTAGTTGCTTGGCTTATATAAGCCTTGAAGGAGAGTTCTTGGTCAAAAATGACTCCAAGATTCCTCACAGTGTTACTGGGTATTATACTGACATTATCGAGAGTAACCATCTGGTTAGTGAGGGAGTCACGCAGGCGCTTCGGACCGAGTAGGATCACTTCTGTCTTCTCCGGGTTGAGAAGTAGGAAGTTAAGAGTCATCCACATTTTAAGGTCCTTTATGCAGGCACTGAGCTTTTCTAGCTGATCTGTCTGATTAGGCTTCATCGACAGATAAAGCTGTGTGTCATCTGCATAGCAGTGGAAATTAATTCCATGCTTTTTAATAATGTTTCCCAGTGGCAGCATGTAGACAGTAAAAAGAATCGGTCCGAGTACCGAACCCTGCGGCACACCGAATTCCACTCCAGAATAAGGCGACGAGTCCTGATTCACATTGACGAAGTGATATCGATCTGATAAATAGGATTTAAACCAGCCAAGGGCTGTTCCTTTAAGACCTATATCACATTCTAGCCTCTGCAGTAGAATGCTGTGGTCTATTGTGTCAAATACAGCACTAAGGTCCAGTAGGACCAGCACTGACACTTGTCCATTATCGGCAGCTAGTAGTAAGTCATTTGTGACTTTGACTAGTGCCGTTTCAGTGCTATGATGAGCTCTGAATCCTGATTGAAAGACTTCAAACATATCATTTTCCTGCAGGTGGCAGCGGAGCTGCTCAGCTATAAGTTTTTCCAGGATTTTAGACATAAAAGTGAGGTTTGAGATCGGTCTGTAGTTTGTAAGTATTTCTGGGTCCAGGTTTGTTTTCTTCAGAAGGGGTTTGATTACCGCGGTTTTAAAAGCTTGTGGGACATAGCCACATTGTATGGATGCGTTTATTATATTTACGATAGGCTCAATTATCAAAGGAAGTATGTCTTTGAAGAGCCATGTCGGGACTGCGTCTAACATGCAAGTTGAGGCTTTTGAGGATGTGACCACAGAGATCACCTCTGCTTGGCTCACAGCCATGAATTTATTTAAGACCCACTGAAGAGTCTAAGTGGGAAGTCACGTATGCCGCTTCAACCTGTCCACCACTAACAGCAGGAGCAACCTCCTCCAGCTTGTCACGGATGGATGTAATTTTAATATTAAAGAAGTGGAGAAAGTCGACACTGCTCAGTGAGCTTGGAATTTTAGGCTCGATTGCGCTATGGCAGTTTGTGAGTTTAGCGACGGTACCAAACAAAAATCTACTGTTGTTTTTATTCGCTTCTATTAAAGTTGAATAGTATTGAGTTCGAGCCCCGCGAAGGGCCTTCTTGTAGTTTCGGAGACCTGCTTTCCACTCCCTGTGGACAGGCTCCAGGTGGGAGTGGCGATATAGCCTCTCCAATTTTCTGACGTCCTGTTTTAAAGTGTGGAGTTGAACACTGTACCAGGGCGACGATGATCTAATCCTAATGGTTTTCTGTTTTAAAGGAGCTGCTGCATTTAATGCAGATTTTAAAGACTCCATAGTGTTGCCCACCGTTTGGTCAATGACTGAGGGACTGCAGCTGCTGTGAACAGGTTCACCTGCAGCAGTATTCAACATAGGCTGTATTAGTTCTTTGAACCTTGTGATAGATTTATCATTTAAGGTTCTTTTCATTATGGTTTTATCTTGCGGGACAGGAAAGTCCTCCAAAGCGAGATCAAACGTGATCAAGAAATGGTCAGACAGCAACGAGCTTTGACGCTGGATGTCAACATTGGAGACATCACAGCCGTAGGTCAGGACAAGGTCCAAGGTGTGGTTATGAATGTGAGTAGGTTCCTCGACATTCTGAGTAAAACCAACACCATCTAGTACGGCGCTGAAAGCGTTGTTTAAGCTGTCAGTGCTGTCGTCCACATGTATATTGAAGTCTCCAGCTATAACTATGTTTTCCCATTCCAAAACTAGGTTTGAAATGAAGTCAGAGAATTCTGTTAGGAACTCGCTGTAAGGACCAGGAGGTCGGTATAAAACTATAAATAGTACTGCTTTTTGTTTTCTCCACCCAGGACAGGTGATTGAAAGTGTTAAGTTTTCAAACGAGTGAAAAGCGTTGTTGGTTTTGGGACTAAGAACCAAGTTGGTGTGTGATATAATCGCAACACCACCGCCGCGACCTGTAGCTCTGGCTTTCTGGTAGTTAACATGCGTCGGAGGAGTGCACTCATTCAATCTGACGTAGTCGTCCTGTTGGAGCCAAGTCTCCGAGAGCGCAAACAGATCCAAGCCCTTGTCTATAATAAGTTCGTTTATGAGAAGCGATTTAGACGAGATTGATCTGACGTTCATTAAACCACATTTAACAACCCTACCGCTAGAACTATTTCTGTCTGTCTGAACTTTTATTAAGTTACTGTGTCTGACACCTAGGTCAGATTTCCTCGCATATAGTGCTTTAGACTTCAAGCGGGGAACACACACAGTTTCAATCTGACTAGGTTCTGAGGCTAGTAACTGAGCACACACAGGCACACACACACATGCACACACAGTTTCAATCTGACTAGCCTCTGAGGCTAGTAACTGAACAGATGAGGGCTCAGAGGTTGTGGCAGAGCAGCTCTGCACCCGGGCCTCAGTTCTGCATCGTCATTTGAGCCGAGCAGAACAGTTTAGAGCCAGGGCCAAATTCTTAGCCAAAAGGGATGTACCCGCCAACGTTGGGTGGATATCATCCGAGCGGATGAGACCGGGCTTTCCCCAAAAGGCACTCCAATTGTCAACATGAACAACACCACTTCGAGGGCACCAGCCAGACAGCCAGCGGTTGAAAGCCGAGTGTCTCTACTAAGCACTAAAAAGTGCTTAGTAGAGACTTAGCGTGACGCCCGCTCTCCTCCAATCACAGGACGAGGCTGCGTCCTCTAGCCTCTACAGCGCTGCTAAACACAGTAGCATGTTAGCATCAGTGGCTATAACTCCTCTGGCTGTAACTGCAGACTCAGCAAAACAGCCCAAACCACACAACAGTGAGGAAGAGAAGAGGGAACTAAAGCTAAACATGATCAAAGAAGAAACCCAGCCCTGAACAGAGCTAGCTTACATCGTATCCTCTGGAGAGACTGGTCTATGGGAGAGACCTGCGGGACCGCCTCGGACTATCTACGCTCGGACTATCTACGCTCGGACTATCTACGCTCGGACTATCTGTGCTCGGACTATCTACGCTCGGACTATTACGCTCAGACTATCTACGCTCGGACTATCTACGCTCGGATTATCTGTGCTCGGACTATCTACGCTCGGACTATCTACGCTCGGACTATCTACGCTCGGACTATCTACGCTCGGACTATCTACACTCGGACTATCTACGCTCGGACTATCTACGCTCGGACTATCTACGCTCTGACTATCTACGCTCGGACTATCTACGCTCGGACTATCTACGCTCGGACTATCTGTGCTCGGACTATCTACGCTCGGACTATTACGCTCAGACTATCTACGCTCGGACTATCTACGCTCGGATTATCTGTGCTCGGACTATCTACGCTCGGACTATTACGCTCGGACTATCTACGTTCGGACTATCTACGCTCGGACTATCTGTGCTCGGACTATCTACGCTCGGACTATCTGTGCTCGGACTATTACGCTCAGACTATCTACGCTCGGACTATCTACGCTCGGACTATCTACGCTCGGACTATTACGCTCGGACTATCTACGTTCGGACTATCTACGCTCGGACTATCTGTGCTCGGACTATCTACGCTCGGACTATCTACGCTCGGACTATCTACGCTCGGACTATCTACGCTCGGACTATCTACGCTCGGATTATCTGTGCTCGGACTATCTACGCTCGGACTATTACGCTCGGACTATCTACGTTCGGACTATCTACGCTCTGACTATCTGTGCTCGGACTATCTACGCTCGGACTATTACGCTCTGACTATCTGTGCTCGGACTATCTGTGCTCGGACTATCTACGCTCGGACTATCTACGCTCGGACTATCTACGCTCGGACTATTACGCTCGGACTATCTACGTTCGGACTATCTACGCTCGGACTATCTGTGCTCGGACTATCTACGCTCGGACTATCTGTGCTCGGACTATCTACGCTGGACTATTACGCTCAGACTATCTACGCTCGGACTATCTACGCTCGGACTATTACGCTCGGACTATCTACGTTCGGACTATCTACGCTCGGACTATCTGTGCTCGGACTATCTACGCTCGGACTATCTACGCTCGGACTATCTACGCTCGGACTATCTACGCTCGGACTATCTACGCTCGGATTATCTGTGCTCGGACTATCTACGCTCGGACTATTACGCTCGGACTATCTACGTTCGGACTATCTACGCTCTGACTATCTGTGCTCGGACTATCTACGCTCGGACTATTACGCTCTGACTATCTGTGCTCGGACTATCTGTGCTCGGACTATCTACGCTCGGACTATCTACGCTCGGACTATCTACGCTCGGACTATCTACGCTCAGACTATCTAGGCTCGGACTGTCTACGCTCGGACTATCTACGCTCGGACTATCTACGCTCGGACTATCTACGCTCGGACTATCTACGCTCGGACTATCTACGCTCGGACTATCTACGCTCGGACTATCTGTGCTCGGACTATCTACGCTCGGACTATTACGCTCAGACTATCTACGCTCGGACTATCTACGCTCGGATTTTCTGTGCTCGGACTATCTACGCTCGGACTATTACGCTCGGACTATCTACGTTCGGACTATCTACGCTCGGACTATCTGTGCTCGGACTATCTACGCTCGGACTATCTGTGCTCGGACTATCTACGCTCGGACTATTATGCTCAGACTATCTACGCTCGGACTATCTACGCTCGGACTATCTACGCTCGGATTATCTGTGCTCGGACTATCTACGCTCGGACTATTACGCTCGGACTATCTACGTTCGGACTATCTACGCTCTGACTATCTGTGCTCGGACTATCTACGCTCGGACTATTACGCTCTGACTATCTGTGCTCGGACTATCTGTGCTCGGACTATCTACGCTCGGACTATCTACGCTCGGACTATCTACGCTCGGACTATCTACGCTCGGACTATCTAGGCTCGGACTGTCTACGCTCGGACTATCTACGCTCGGACTATCTACGCTCGGACTATCTACGCTCGGACTATCTACGCTCGGACTATCTACGCTCGGACTATCTACGCTCGGACTATCTACGCTCGGACTATCTACGCTCGGACTATCTGTGCTCGGAATATCTACGCTCGGACTATCTACGCTCGGACTATCTGTGCTCGGAATATCTACGCTCGGACTATCTACGCTCGGACTATCTACGCTCAGACTATCTACGCTCGGACTATCTACGCTCGGATGCTCGGATTATCTGTGCTCGGACTATCTACGCTCGGACTATCTACGCTCGGACTATCTACGCTCGGACTATCTGTGCTCGGACTATCTACGCTCGGACTATCTACGCTCGGACTATCTACGCTCGGACTATCTGTGCTCGGACTATCTACGCTCGGACTATTACGCTCAGACTATCTACGCTCGGACTATCTACGCTCGGATGCTCGGATTATCTGTGCTCGGACTATCTACGCTCGGACTATCTGTGCTCGGACTATCTACGCTCGGACTATCTACGCTCGGACTATCTACGCTCGGACTATCTGTGCTCGGACTATCTACGCTCAGACTATCTACGCTCGGACTATCTACGCTCGGACTATCTGTGCTCGGACTATCTACGCTCGGACTATTACGCTCAGACTATCTACGCTCGGACTATCTACGCTCGGATGCTCGGATTATCTGTGCTCGGACTATCTACGCTCGGACTATCTACGCTCGGACTATTACGCTCGGACTATCTACGCTCGGACTATTACGCTCTGACTATCTGTGCTCGGACTATCTACGCTCTGACTATCTGTGCTCGGACTATCTACGCTCGGACTATCTACGCTCTGGCTATCTGTGCTCGGACTATCTACGTTCGGACTATCTACGTTCGGACCACATTCGGACATGAAACTAGCGGTAATCTTTCAGTTATCTATTTTGTTTGCAGTGCGTTGCTTTTGTACCATTTCATCATTGTTGTTGTTGTACAGCTTAAGTTGCGCTAATGCTAATGTTAGCATATAGATCATAAATAAAACCAGGAGGAGAGCGTAGGGGAAATGAGAAGCCTGTGAGCGAGTTGGGGGCGGGGCTAAACATTCAAACCTTGCTGATACAGGTATAGCTCCTTTAACCAATTATTACATTTGGGAGGTGATCAATATCTGGATCTTATTTTTTTTCTACTTTTATTGTTTTCAAGCTCTTATCATCAAGCAGTATATTCCTCACAATTTCAGTAATAATTTTTAAATGATTCAAACTAAATTCATGCAGAGAGACAGAAAAGACTCCGACTGCCGCAATCAGACACAGAGTCGAACCCACAACCTTCTTCCTGTTGGGCACGGGGGATAACCACTCAGCCACCATGTCGCCACATTCCTCCTAACACATTAGATTAGTAAAATATGAAAGTAAAACATACTTTCATGGAGGAATGCGTGGATTTATCCTTAAGAATCTCTCGCTGCACTTACCTCCGTCTGCATCTGCTCTTTTTATTCACAAACGCTCATGAACTGTGGAGACGCTAAGAGCACATTACCACAAGGGCCTCCTCAACCTTGATGATTTTCTCCCGGAGTGTTCTTTTCTATCCTTTTCTGCCTGGATCTCACATTATACAGCAGTTATCTAGAGCAGTGGTCCCCAACCTTTTTGAGCCGTGGCACATCACCTGCTAATACTGATACAAACTGATGTTACTCTGCTGCTTTTATCAACAAACCAAAGTCAATCTCATCAAAGCGTATTATGTAGAAAATCAGAAAAGTGCAAAGAAGTATTTCTAATCTTATTATTTTTGTTTTTTCACATTATTTTGCCCAAAAAAGGTGATATCGGATCATTTCCCAAGGCACACCGAATAACATGTCATGGCACACTAGCGTTCCCCGGCCCACTGGTTGAAAAACAAGGCAAGTTTATTTGTATAGCACAATTCATACACAAGGCAATTCAAAGTGCTGAACAAAACAAGAAAGCATTAAAATCATAAATAATCACAGAACATTAAAAAGAAAGATACAAATATAAAATCCCTCAGTTGTAGCACAGTTAAACAGAACTGTCTTTAACCTGGTTTTAAACATTGTCAGAGAGGAGGCCTGTCTCACATCTTCAGGAAGACTGTTCCAGATTTTAGCAGCATGAATCTGAAAAGCAGCCTCCCCATGTTTAGTTCTGACTCTGGGCACTAACAGGAGTCCAGTCCCTGTGCTCCTCAGAGTCCCAGCAGGAGTCCAGTCCCTGTGCTCCTCAGAGCCCCAGCAGGAGTCCAGTCCCTGTGCTCCTCAGAGTCCCAGCAGGAGTCCAGTCCCTGTGCTCCTCAGAGTCCCAGCAGGAGTCCAGTCCCTGTGCTCCTCAGAGTCCGGGCTGGTTCATATGGTACTAACATGTCACTAATATATTTTGGTGCGAGGCCATGGAGAGACTTGTAACAAGCAGAGCTGTTTTAAAGTCTATTCTCTGAGCCACAGGAAGCCAGTGCAGAGACCTGAGGACTGGACTAATGTGGTCGTACTTCCTGGTTCTTGTCAGGACTGGAGCTGCTGCATTTTGAATGTACTGCAGTTGTTTTACAGCCTGTTTGGACAGACCTGTGAGCAGGCCATTGCAGTAGTCTAACCTACTGGAGACAAATGCATGGATAAGAATCTCCAAGTCTGCTTTAGACACTATGTTTTTGATCCTGGCAATGTTTTTTAGATGGTAAAAAGCTGCTGATGTTACTGATTTGATGTGGCTATTAAAGTTTAAGTCTGAGTCCAGTATTACCCCTAGATTTCTGACCTTGTTTGAAGGTTTTAGGGAGAGAGACTGTAGGTGACAGATGACGCTCTCTCTTTGTTTCTGGACCAAAGACAATCATTTCAGTAATAATAATAATAATAATAATAACACTATACGGCCATGTGTATACCGTATATTTATTTTTTATAAATTTTTTGTTTATTGTTTATTCATATATTATATTCATATATTTATATACCGCCTTTTCACTGCAGATCTGAGTCTCAAAGCGGTTTACAATTGTTATTTTTGGGCATTTGTCTCTCACTCCACACAGAGATGGGAGCGGGGCCAGTACAGGAGGCACATGCCAGAACTATTGGACATATTTTTAGTGGTAGGGGAAACCCGAGTACCCGGAGGAAACCTACGCAGACACGGGGAGAACATGCAAACTCCACTCAGAAAGGCCCTGGTCCGACCGGGATTCGAACCCAGGACCTTCTTGCTGAGAGGCGAGAGTGCTATCCACTCAGCCACCGTGCCAACCGTGTATGTTTTGTCTTTTTTACAATTTGATTTACATTTAACATGAAGGGGTTAAAAGCTTATAAACTGTAGGATGTGTAAGAGAAAAATGAAAAATCTCCTTTGTCAGCACAATTTAATAACAATCTAAAAAAAAAATCTGCGTTGCCAGATTACAGAAATCATGTAAACTTATAACAGCAGATGTCAAACTGTATTAACTCCTGACCTTTTCGTGCTTCACATAATCGCGTCTTGTAACAACCTCCATTGTTTCCCCATAATCCACTTAAACAATAAAACATATTCCTTCCGTGAATCACACAAACAAAACCAGAAATCCGACATCATGTGATTTGTCATTGCTGGACCTTGTATCACATCAGAAAACAACAAGATCCATTATTGATACGCGGCGGCTGAAGTTGCATCACCTTGAGAGTTGCCAAGGTGAAAAACAACACAAAGCACAACTGGGTGTTTTTAGTTTTTTTTATTTATTTTTGCTTTTTGCCTCTAGTGAGATGTCACTTCAAAGAGGGGCCCGGCCAAGGAGCGCGCTCACAGAATGTCAGGCGCTTACAATGGGGCTGCTTAATGAGCGAGTGTGGCAAACTTTCAGGCAGGGCCATATTATGAATTATTTGTCATTGGCCGTGTGTGTGTAGGTGTGTGTGTGTGTGTGTGTGTGTGTGTGTGTGTGTGTGAGAGAGTGTCTTTGGGCCTATAGTGTAAAGCTGGGATGAAGGCAGGCCTTGATGGAGGGATGTGGCACTAGCCTGAGGGGTGGCTCCAGTGTGAGGGTAGTTAGCTCACTGCACAGCGCCATCATTAGGGACTAGGGCAGCGGTGACAGAGCCGACAGCCACACACACACACACACACACGCACACACACCTGTACTGAGATCTGCTGTCTTCTTCTTCTTCTTCTTCAAGTTGTGACCACACACTGCCCGAGCGGCCTCTTCCGGGCGTCGCATTAGGCGCTTGTCAAAACCTGGACTAAGCAATGATCAGACTGTCAGTAAGCAGAATTTCAAATGCACACCTACACACAACTCGACTTTCATACATTTTTTAATCTGGAAGAGCTCCGAGCGTGTTGCGGGTTTGTTGTAGTATAAATTCCAACACTAAAAACAATACACATACAGTTGTGTTTGTGCTCAGCGTCTTTCTTAGTAATGTGCTTCATGTTTAAAGGAGCAGTTTGTAAACATGTGGCCAAAAGTGGTATTGCAGCCTCTCCCACTCTCCCTGACTCAGGTTGCCAGATATGCAGACGAATCCAGCTGGGACCATAACAGCTGAATAGACAAGAGTTTTGTCAACAACAAATCTATAACCAACACCTTTTTCACAAAGATAGAAATCCTGGTTTTATTCCTTGTTTTGTCGTTAATGATTTGAGAATCACAACGAGACCTTTTTTAGTTCTGCGCCACATTGTACTTTACCAGTGAGATTAGCTCCACGCGGTGAGTTCTGGTGCCCGGATCACGGACTTTCTGATTGGTGAAACGGTGGAGGGCGGGACATCGAAATGACAAGATTTAGGGGCTGGAAAAGTAATTTAGAAATCCAAATATTTCTGAACTACTGTTATCAGTTAAAGAAGTATTGGAAAAGAGCAGATTATTATTATGACAGATTAGGGCCCTTTAATGATGACAGATTAGGGCCCTTTGATGATGACAGATTAGGGCCCTTTAATGATGACAGATTAGGGCCCTTTAATGATAACAGATCAGGGCCCTTTAATGATGACTTGACATGAAAATCTTATATTAATCTAATTAATCTAATATTGCTCCTTTAAAGAATGGATGTTATTGACAGTGGCACATAGATCTAATGTCATCAATCCTTGTCCATCCATCCATCCATTTTCTTCCCCTTAATCCATTTCTGGGTTGTGGGGGTGGCAGTCAGAGCTGTACCCAGTTATCAGTGGGGGCTTCAGGCAAAGTGGGGTTAAGTGTCTTGCCCAAGGACACAACGGCAGCAGTCATCGGTGGGAGTTGTGAAGTACAGTAGGTCTTACGGTGGGCTTGAACCCACAACCTTCAGGCCCAAAGGCCAATGCTCTACCAACATTGTATTTATTGTAATTAAAGGTATATGAGGACTACCTACTTCCGGGTGGATCATCAAGACTATTGGTCCCACTTGTCAATCTTTCTGGTGATGCGTGATCGTCAAATAACCATTGTATGTCATCACAAATGCCCTTATAAGGAAATCGCCCTCAGCTAGCTCATGTTCAAATAGGGCACTTTCAAATTCGGCGAACACCATGTGACATCAGCACTCGTTTAGTCCAGTCCTAAAATATGGCTATGATCCAGATTTTAGCTAGATAAAACACTGAAAACACAGACATTGTTGTGTGAATAATCGTACCCGGTGTGTGCGTCCCTCTCTCCTGTAGCCTGTATGAAGCTCCATTGTTGGCCCCCGTGTCCGGTGCATTCGGGGCCCGGAGCCGTGTGATTCGGGGGCCCCTGTTGCTCGCCTGCTGCAGGAAAGTCCTCAAGACAAAGCCGGTGCAGCGGGCTCCCCCCTGTGTGGTCGGCCCTATTTATTTACCAGATAAAAGCTCGCCTTTCATATCGTAAGAAAGAGGATATATCTGAAAAATAGCCACCTTTCATGTGCGGCGGTTTGTTCTTCAAGGTTAGAGGACAATTGTTAGTGAATAAAGAGTGGGACGATTCTTTGAAATTTCACTTTTTAAAAATAACGCTGGTGAGTGCGCGCTTCCCAGTTTAATTTGTGAGAGGTTATTAAAACTCTGAGTGCTTAAGATGTTGGAGAAATGTGAGCCGCAGTAAACACTCAAGTTTGTGGCGTTTTAATTTATGAGGTATTTTTGTTTTAGAGGACTTTGGGGTTTGCTCCGAAATGTTGTAATTTGTCCTATTTCCAACTAGTTTTGAGCTTGTATGAGGATATTATAATAAAAAAGTCTCCTTCTTTACTTGTTTAAATGCAAAACGGCAAAACTAAACTATGACAAACAGCCGCGTGGAGAAACAGACAGGGCTTTGGGAGAATGTGTGGGTTAGAAAACTGGTTTGTTCTGGTTTGATCCAAATCCAGTCCTGGTTTAGTCTCAGGCAACTCTTCCACATTTGATATTAATATTCAAATTGAAGACTTGGAAATGCACAGTGGTTTTCTTACGGACTAGCCGGGCCTGTTTCACTGGGGCTGTGTCTGAACTTTGTTATTGTTATAAAGTTAAAGGGGCAGTATGTCGAATTTTCATTTCATAATCTGTCCCCAGATAATGGTTCACGTGGACAAATCATACTGGGCCTTTCTGATGGCCAGATTAAAATGTATTTACATTTTTATAGTAATAGATATTTTTGTCCATATGACCCCATAATATCATTTAAATTAAGTATTTTTCACAAATAAAATAAAAGCAGTCCCTCCCTTTGTAGATCAACCAGTAGGATTTGCTGGAGGAGAACAGATCGACCAATGGAAGGGGTCCATTTATCCATTCTCGTCCCTTTGTCCATTCCTGGGTCGAGGGGTGGTGGCAGTCCCAGCCCATCACTGTCCTTCCTGCAGGTGGTGAGGGCTTCAGGCCGGGTTGAGTGTCTTGCCCAAGGATACAACGACCGCAGACAGTGGGAGTCGGTGGGGAAGGCTTCATGGTGGGCTCGAACCCACAACCTTCAGGCTCAAAGGCCAGGACTCGCTGGACCGGGAGCGCTTTGAGAATCCCCCGGGATAAGCTGGAGAAGTGTGTGTGGACAGATGGATGGATAAAGCGGAAGAAAATGGATGAAGATGTTTAAATGAAGCCAAGAATACGGATAAGTAGTCGTAAGTAACACAGAGAGTTTGTACGGTTTCTAGCTAAACCCCAGCAGGTGGATTGCATCAGCTTTGGAGCCACATGTGTCTCAGGCAGCAGATTCTGGCAACAAAAGTGTTAAGATAAGATAAACTTTTGTATTTGTAAAAACTTTGATCGACCTCTAATAGTGCAACAGGCCCTAACCCTGAACCTGAAGATGTGAAGTCTGCGGTGCTCTGCTTGGTTGGAATGAAAACCTGCAGCCACACAAGGCTTGGAGAACCAGTCTGAGACCCCCACTTTAAGTGCTCAATAAAAAGAGTGTCTTTTCTCTTAAAGGAGCAGCTACACAACCCTCAACGGACACTGCCTTTGAGGACTTTAATGTGCATCGACTGTAAGTTTATGATCCAAACTACACCTGGAAATTGTGGCGAAAGATTAAATGCAGCCGTTAAACATAATCTTTCTAATCTTGTACTTTTCTACACACTTGAAGTTTAAAAAGGGCAGACGGACGTTCAGTTTGTAATCCAGCGAGGTGAAGCTGCGGCCGCGATCGTCACAAAAACAAACGTCTCCAGAGTTTTTTTGACCTACAAATGTGACATCTTTTTGCCTTTTCACCGACCAGAACGAAAGGCTGCGTCTAGGTCAAACCGACGCCGCCCGAGCCCGTGTATTTTTGCCTCAACGGAAGACGCTTTTCAGCAAACACAACACACGGCGCACAACTTCTCCTTTGACGTTAATTGGGGCCACATTTTGAATATAAAGAGAAATCTAGAAAGACGTGGATTCTTACGCAGGGATTGTGTGTATTCGCCGCCGCACAGGGTCATGGGTGCCTTTTCGCTCGCTCCATTCTTGTTCGTCACAAAGTAGCGGACATTTTTATTTAATGTTTCACTTCCGCACTTCTTGCTTGGGAAGATGGCCTTCTATATTGTGTTCTCCATGTCACCGGGACATCAAAAACATCCATTCTCTTGCTCAGGTACAAAAAGGCTTTCACTCCTCCTTGAAAACGAAATAGAACCACGGTGTTTGAATATGTGGCGTCTATAATGGTTTATAGTTCAAGGGTATAGGCAGCACAAATGCATTATGGGTACAAGCTCAGTGCATACATTCAGCTGGGGAACAAAAGCAGAGGCAGCGCTTGGCTTGATCTCAGTCTTGTTGTTATTATTTTTTTAGAGGACGGTTTTATACAAGATGGCCACGCACACGTACGCCATGTCACTTTTGTACCGCGGGGTTTTGAGAATACTTCAAAAACGTATAGAATCAATCTATGTCTATGAATAGTGTGTATTTGTACATACAGAGCGGGTCATCGAGTATGAGAGAGACCTACATGTTATTTATAGTAGCCTCTGGTAGAGGACCCAAACTCAGAGAGGGATAACTGCCCGCGGAGAGCCAAAGGTGAGTGGACAATTTTATATATACATAACTTTATATATATATATATATATACGTATATATATATATATATGGGCGACAACAAATTATCCACGACTCTCGGCCACCCTGGGAAAGCCATGTTCCAGCTTCTTCCCTCTGGCAGAACATATCGCTCTCTGAGATGCA
Organism: Knipowitschia caucasica; assembly: GCA_964034765.1. Lineage (NCBI taxonomy): Eukaryota > Metazoa > Chordata > Actinopteri > Gobiiformes > Gobiidae > Knipowitschia > Knipowitschia caucasica. Next base: position 19,491,578 of record OZ035845.1, on the reverse strand, counting down.
GGACATCTCGACATGCTAACAGCTTCTTCCCACAGGCTGTTATCAGTCTGAACAGAGCACTTTAATGTTCTTGCTCTTTGTGTTGATACTGTTTTAGTCGATCGATTTCACAGTGACATTTGTTTTACTGTGTTATTTGTATTTTTTTTTCTGTACATTTAATGTTGTTTTATGTCTGTACTTGTGCACACTGAGGACTTTTGGTAATGAATTCCAATGTGGTTTTACTGCAAATGGCAAATAAAATGAATCTGAATCAGTGGCTCAGATGGTAGAGCATCGGCCTTTGAGCCTGAAGGTCGTGGGTTCGAGCCCAACATAAGACCTACTTCACGACTCCCACTGATGACTGCTGTCGTTGTGTCCTTGGGCAAGATACTTAACCCCACTTTGCCTGAAGCCCCCACTGAAAAGATCTCAGCTCCTGTGGACTCACCACCTGCAGGAGGATCAGTGAGGGGCCGGTGCTCTGTGACTTGGGAGGCATCACTGACTGCCACCCCCCCGACCCAAAAATGGATTAAGGGGAAGAAAATGGAGGGATTACATATATATTTATCAAGCCAGGTGCTAAACTGTGAGTGAAAAGTATAACTGGGAGCAGCCAAAGTTCTGGATCTACAGCCTCAGTCCTGGATCTACAGCCTCAGTCCAGCCTCAGTCCTGGATCTACAGCCTCAGACCTGGATCTACAGCCTCAGTCCTGGATCTACAGCCTCAGTCCAGCCTCAGTCCTGGATCTACAGCCTCAGACCTGGATCTACAGCCTCAGTCCTGGATCTACAGCCTCAGTCCAGCCTCAGTCCTGGATCTACAGCCTCAGTCCAGCCTCAGTCCTGGATCTACAGCCTCAATCCAGCCTCAGTCCTGGATTTACAGCCTCAGTCCTGGATCTACAGCCTCAGACCTGGATCTACAGCCTCAGTCCAGCCTCAGTCCTGGATCTACAACCTCAGACCTGGATCTACAGCCTCAGTCCTGGATCTACAGCCTCAGACCTGGATCTACAGCCTCAGTCCTGGATCTACAGCCTCAGTCCTGGATCTACAGCCTCAGTCCTGGATCTACAGCCTCAGTCCAGCCTCAGTCCTGGATCTACAGCCTCAGTCCTGGATCTACAGCCTCAGTCCAGCCTCAGTCCTGGATCTACAGCCTCAGTCCAGCCTCAGTCCTGGATCTACAGCCTCAGTCCTGGATCTACAGCCTCAGTCCTGGATCTACAGCCTCAGTCCAGCCTCAGTCCTGGATCTACAGCCTCAGTCCTGGATCTACAGCCTCAGTCCAGCCTCAGTCCTGGATCTACAGCCTCAGTCCTGGATCTACAGCCTCAGTCCAGCCTCAGTCCTGGATCTACAGCCTCAGTCCTGGATCTACAGCCTCAGTCCAGCCTCAGTCCTGGATCTACAGCCTCAGTCCTGGATCTACAGCCTCAGTCCTGGATCTACAGCCTCAGACCTGGATCTACAGCCTCAGTCCAGCCTCAGTCCTGGATCTACAGCCTCAGACCTGGATCTACAGCCTCAGACCTGGATCTACAGCCTCAGTCCTGGATCTACAGCCTCAGACCTGGATCTACAGCCTCAGTCCAGCCTCAGTCCTGGATCTACAGCCTCAGTCCTGGATCTACAGCCTCAGTCCAGCCTCAGTCCTGGATCTACAGCCTCAGATCTGGATCTACAGCCTCAGTCCAGCCTCAGTCCTGGAAATACAGCCTCAGTCCAGCCTCAGTCCTGGATCTACAGCCTCAGTCCAGCCTCAGTCCTGGATCTACAGCCTCAGTCCTGGATCTACAGCCTCAGTCCAGCCTCAGTCCTGGATCTACAGCCTCAGTCCAGCCTCAGTCCTGGATCTACAGCCTCAGTCCTGGATCTACAGCCTCAGTCCTGGATCTACAGCCTCAGACCTGGATCTACAGCCTCAGTCCAGCCTCAGTCCTGGATCTACAGCCTCAGACCTGGATCTACAGCCTCAGACCTGGATCTACAGCCTCAGTCCTGGATCTACAGCCTCAGACCTGGATCTACAGCCTCAGTCCTGGATCTACAGCCTCAGTCCAGCCTCAGTCCTGGATCTACAGCCTCAGACCTGGATCTACAGCCTCAGTCCTGGATCTACAGCCTCAGTCCTGGATCTACAGCCTCAGTCCTGGATCTACAGCCTCAGTCCAGCCTCAGTTCTGGATCTACAGCCTCAGTCCTGGATCTACAGCCTCAGTCCTGGATCTACAGCCTCAGACCTGGATCTACAGCCTCAGTCCAGCCTCAGTCCTGGATCTACAGCCTCAGACCTGGATCTACAGCCTCAGTCCTGGATCTACAGCCTCAGTCCTGGATCTACAGCCTCAGACCTGGATCTACAGCCTCAGACCTGGATCTACAGCCTCAGTCCAGCCTCAGTCCTGGATCTACAGCCTCAGTCCAGCCTCAGTCCTGGATCTACAGCCTCAGATCTGGATCTACAGCCTCAGTCCAGCCTCAGTCCTGGAAATACAGCCTCAGTCCAGCCTCAGTCCTGGATCTACAGCCTCAGTCCAGCCTCAGTCCTGGATCTACAGCCTCAGTCCTGGATCTACAGCCTCAGTCCAGCCTCAGTCCTGGATCTACAGCCTCAGTCCTGGATCTACAGCCTCAGACCTGGATCTACAGCCTCAGTCCAGCCTCAGTCCTGGATCTACAGCCTCAGACCTGGATCTACAGCCTCAGACCTGGATCTACAGCCTCAGTCCTGGATCTACAGCCTCAGACCTGGATCTACAGCCTCAGTCCTGGATCTACAGCCTCAGTCCAGCCTCAGTCCTGGATCTACAGCCTCAGACCTGGATCTACAGCCTCAGTCCTGGATCTACAGCCTCAGTCCTGGATCTACAGCCTCAGTCCTGGATCTACAGCCTCAGTCCAGCCTCAGTTCTGGATCTACAGCCTCAGTCCTGGATCTACAGCCTCAGTCCTGGATCTACAGCCTCAGACCTGGATCTACAGCCTCAGTCCAGCCTCAGTCCTGGATCTACAGCCTCAGACCTGGATCTACAGCCTCAGTCCTGGATCTACAGCCTCAGACCTGGATCTACAGCCTCAGTCCTGGATCTACAGCCTCAGTCCAGCCTCAGTCCTGGATCTACAGCCTCAGACCTGGATCTACAGCCTCAGTCCTGGATCTACAGCCTCAGTCCTGGATCTACAGCCTCAGTCCTGGATCTACAGCCTCAGACCTGGATCTACAGCCTCAGTCCAGCCTCAGTCCTGGATCTACAGCCTCAGTCCTGGATCTACAGCCTCAGTCCTGGATCTACAGCCTCAGTCCTGGATCTACAGCCTCAGTCCTGGATCTACAGCCTGTCCGTCTGTGGGAACTGATCCCTCTCTCGATGTGGGCCTGCCTGACTTTTCCCCCACTGTGTTATTTCATGTGTTTAGATGTTCTTTGTGACTTGATCTTCTCTGAGCACTGCCTCAAAGTCCAGAGCCAGTGTTTATTAAATCTATTATAACTAAAGATGAAGATAAACAAGTCATATGATAGAGTTTGGTGCAACAACAAGATAATGCTCATGACAAACTGCATTAACTCCTGAGAACTTTAAAGTGATATACTCAATTATCTTTTATTAAATTAAGCATTTAGTGGCACCGCTCGTGAGTTTGCATATAATTGTTGTGTTCGTTGTTTTAGTAAGTTGAGAATATTTTGATGTGATATTTTTGTCTCCATAGTTGTTCTTTATTAGTCCACGGGCGAAAGTCGGAAAGTTAGAATATTGTTCAAAAGTCCAATTCAATTCTGATATAGACAAAGTCAGAAATATCAAGCCTGTATTTGTTATAATGTTGATAAATATGGGTCACAGCTTGAAGAAATCTCATTAAAAAAAACATGTCAGGAAATTAAAATGTTCTGAAAATGGACTAAAGCCATAATCATGAAACAAAGGCATGTGATATTTTGTATCGAATTAGTCTAAATCATAAACTGGTTTCACATTTTAAGTTGTTTTTCTGAATTAGATTCACTTTTGAACAATTTTCTGAGTTCCGTCTGTTAATGTGGCGACATGCTCTTCTTTACTTTGGGCTCCTCCTTTTGTAATCTATACTTTTTTCAAACCTTACAATAGACAGTGCTACAGTAACATCTGCTCGTTTTAGTGACGCCTTGGCACTAACTCTGGTCCTAGCCTTGGCCTTAACTCTGGTCCTAGCCTTGGCCTTAACTCTGGTCCTAGCCTTGGCCTTAACTCTGGTCCTAGCCTTGGCCTTAACTCTGGTCCTAGCCTTGGCCCTAACTCTGGTCCTAGCCTTGGCCTTAACTCTGGTCCTAGCCTTGGCCCTAACTCTGGTCCTAGCCTTGGCCCTAACTCTGGTCCTAGCCTTGGCTCCAACCCCGGCACTAGCCTTGGCTCTAACCCTGGCCCTCCTTGGCTCTAACCCAGCCCTAGCCTTGGCCCAAACTCTGGTCCTAGCCTTGGCCCTAACTCTGGTCCCAGCCTTGGGCCTAACCCTGGTCCTAGCCTTGGCCCTAACTCTGGTCCCAGCCTTGGGCCTAACCCTGGTCCTAGCCTGGGTCCTAGCCTTGGCCCTAACCCTGCCCCTCCTTGGCTCCGACCCCGCCACTAGCCTTGGCCCTAACCCTGGCCCTCCTTGGCACTAGCCTTGGCCCTAACCCTGGCCCTAACCTTGGCTCCGACCCCGGCACTAGCCTTGGCCCTAACCCTGGTCATAGCCTGGGTCCTAGCCTTGGCCCTAACCCTGCCCCTCCTTGGCCCTAACCCTGGCCCTAACCTTGGCTCCGACCCCGGCACTAGCCTTGGCTCTAACCCTGGCCCTCCTTGGCACTAGCCTTGGCCCTAACCCTGGCCCTAACCTTGGCTCCGACCCCGGCACTAGCCTTGGCCCTAACCCTGGTCATAGCCTGGGTCCTAGCCTTGGCCCTAACCCTGCCCCTCCTTGGCCCTAACCCTGGCCCTAACCTTGGCTCCGACCCCGGCACTAGCCTTGGCTCTAACCCTGGCCCTCCTTGGCACTAGCCTTGGCCCTAACCCTGGCCCTAACCTTGGCTCCGACCCCGGCACTAGCCTTGGCCCTAACCCTGGTCATAGCCTGGGTCCTAGCCTTGGCCCTAACCCTGCCCCTCCTTGGCCCTAACCCTGGCCCTAACCTTGGCTCCGACCCCGGCACTAGCCTTGGCCCTAACCCTGGCCCTCCTTGGCCCTAGCCTTGGCCCTGACCCTATCCCTGATTTGTGAACAGGACGAGGGCCGTTGTGAAGAAGCGAAGCCACGCGGGAGCACATACTAAGTTGCTTTTATTAATACAGAACTGCATGCTACAGAGACTGTACAGCATAAACATTTATTCATTACAAAAACATGGTTTTGTGAACCATTTTAAAATAACAGGAAAAACAAACAAACAGAAAAGATAAGAGCATAAAATAGAACAGGAACATCACAGCCGTTAAGGAAACATTCAAACTATTTATCATTAGCATCTTAATAAACCAGAGAAGAAATGGACAGCTTACAGTCGTCATGACAACTACGATGGCACCGAGTGGATGAGTCTCTTGTAGCTTTTTTACAGCCTCTTGCAACATCAACATGCCTATTTTTTCTATCTACCTATATGTAGTAGGGTACTTAAAAGTGGCAGTTTGTGTATTTTTTTGTATTTAATAGTTTTTTTATGAACCTCCTAATATACATAATTTGGCCCGCGTGGGTTTTTATACAGTATGATGTCCGTCTTTTTAAGTTTAAATTTTAATATTTGACAATTTGCTACCAAACACATTTGTTATAGCAACATTTATACTACATACATAGCGATCTATGTAACGTCACAGCAAAGAATGGGATCTAAATTAAAATAAACGGCAATGAAATGAACAGAAATGTCCCTACAGCGTTGTTAGAGGGGCCGAGGAAATTATCACAAAAAGTTTGGCACGCAAAATCTGTACACAAATCTACAGTCTGGGAGATGGGACTGTGCAATAAAAAAGAAGGGCGTTTTTCCAACCACTGAAGTACCCACTGTCGGCTTCAACGTTAGTCTTTTCTTCTTTTGTAAAATGGCTTATAGACGCATCTGTTAAAATGAGCTTGTGCATACGTTTGTTTGAGACCTGCCCAGGAACTGAGCGGAGTCCAGGTTTCAGCGCGGAAAAGAAATTCATAATAATAACAAAACTTTTTTTTAGTGTTTTTCATAGCCTCCTTGTAAAAATGGATCATTCATATATATAAGTCGCTTAACCTTAAGAAAAAAATATTTGTACAATGTATTATTAAACAAAATTCAAAAAGAGACACGTACAAGGTACAACAAGCAATCTCTAAAGCAATAAATACTACTGGTCCTAGCGTTGTGACGTTTTGAGTAGCCCCCCCCCAACTTACAATTCCCACCCACTCACCTGACTCCACCCCAATAGGTAAACAACAAAGAAAAGGACAACGCAGTGGAAGAATGCATATTTAACAACAGTAACCTCCCCACACACTCCCGCCCCGTTATTCTGTACATTTGAACATGAACAAGAAACATCACAACATTGTTCGTGCCCACAGCCTGAGCCCGTCACATCAGTCCGTGTCAGGGATTGGTTCGCAAGCTCGTATTTAATACAAATAAAGAAGGAGAACCAATTCTTCTGAGAAAGGGCTTGCTTAGTATCCTAGCCAACCTTTATATCCTTTAGAAGTGGAACTAAATAAACTTTTCTGTTTGCACTGTTTTAACACTACATAAAAGACATCAAACAAAAATTCATAAACATTTTGGCAGATTCACAAAGTTAAACTACAGCTCATCGTAATCTTATAATAATTAAACTTTTTGATAATGATGGGTCAAATATTGACCAATGAACTTTAATAAAACAAAACTCAAATTCCAACGCCTCAATGGCACAGAAAAGAAACACACGAAGCTGAAAGACAGATCTAAAAAAGGACTATTCTACAGACTTGGCCACTAGCGACAGAGGCTGCGAGGCCGCGGAGGAGAGCAGCGAGCGGGAATGACAGAGCAAAGCTGCGGCGCGTCCCATGGAGGACCCTGGCGGACCCCGCGAGGACGGGACATCGCCGTGTTCCAGGGACCCATTGTGGCTCGAGGGGCCGGGCGTTTTTCGGACCGCCGGCGCTGCGGAGGAAGAGTTGTTGTTGTCTAGAAGCAAAGGTGGCGGGCCGGACAGGAGGTGCGCCGGGTGGTGGTGGAGGTGGAGAGGCTGGTGGGCCGGTTTCATAGTCAGTGAGAGAGGTTGCATTTGTTCAGTCTGAGGTTTGGATTCTTTAGGCGAAGGAGAGTGGATGAGCGAGGAGGGAGAGGGAGGGGGGGAGTCGAGTGAGCTTCCGTCCGAAGAAGGAGGACTGGCACAGCTGCCTTCACCTTGGATGTAACGAATGCACTTTTTTTTTCTCCTGAGGGATAAGGCCAGAGAGAGAGAGAGAAGTTGTTTAGTTACAATGGATTTTGTTGCTTCTCAAAAACCTCAATGCATCTGCACTTGACAAAGATCCCCTCTGGTCAGACAAGACACCAACAACTAACTACATTCTTTCTGTACACTCAGACACTTCAACACTGCTATGTGTAGTAATACTTATCATTAAACATTACTGAATATTCAGAGGGGAACTGAAGCAAATGACAGGTGCATTAAGGCATTTACAAATACAATGCTTTACATTCTCATGCCAAAGAAAGATGATTGAAATGTAATATATCCAAAATCACCAGACAGGACAGACATGAAGTAACGAACCACAGGTTTAGCACCAGGACAAGGAACAGCAGAGAAACAATGGAGCCAAAGACAAAGAGACAGATCCAACAAGATGGCTGTATTTCATTTAATGTTTTTTACTTTCTTTTGGGCTGTCGGAATATTGTTTTATTTGACTGATTTATTGTAATATTTAGTATGTAATATTTATTGTTTGACTTTTTTATTTTTTATTTACGATGTTTGTTTTTGTGGTTTATAAGTACACTAGAATGTATATATACTGTATGGTCATTGAGGGTTAAGGAGTCGTGAAACATGACATTGTGGCAAAAACTACAACGGGCAGAGGATAGAGCCCTGGGGCGCACCTTCAGCACTAAAAATGGTTTTGAAGTTTGAAGTATGATGACGAATACAATCCAGGCCAATCATCATAATCACACATTGTCTTGATATCGGAGAGCAGCCGTTGCAGCAGCTCTGTCTTCTCCCGCTCGGCTCCTGAGGCGGCCAACTTCTCACAAAGTCGAGGCGATCCCGGCTAACCCTGCGCTTTGCCCCACAGACACCAGTGTGGGTCAAGGCGTCATGTCTGCACTCCTGCCTGAGGTCGGGACCCCTCCCCCCACCGCAGCCGAGTCCCGGGGCCCTGGTGGGAGTGGGTGAGACCGGCGCATGTGGAGCATATGCAGTCTGTGATGTGGGGGGACTTCTGAGTTTGGTTCAGGGGGGATTTTCTGCCCACCTCATCTTCTGACCCTGGCACTGACCTCACTCTCTGCTGTGTATTTTATCACACGGATGCCTCAAGGATATGCTTGCTTTCTCAAACTTAGAGGGACAAAGTAGCGTGCTATATTTTATTTAAAGATGCGTTGGAATTCTAGCTGGATATGGTATAAATATTTTTCTGTTCAGGTTTGGACGATTGACAGTGCAGGAATAAGAGACAGCAGAGAAAACATGTCAGTATTGTATATATTGTATATTAAAATATAAAAGTTAGGTTTTTCTCACAATATTATCTCATTATTATTTTCAGATTATTACTTTAATTTTATTTTTATTTACATTTTATAAGGCAAAGCCCATTGCACAAAATGAATGTAACAACCAGTATTTGTCTGAAGTTTCTATATTGTTTGATTATTTTTAACCATATTTTTGGGCAAAGATCAGAGCTTTTATCGTATAGAAAATATTGCAGGTATAAAATTGTGTTAAGTAGCAGCAGGTTCAAAAAGGTTAAAAACAACATCTAAATCTACAGGTTCTGTCGCTTCTGGGTGGGACTAGCATCGACCGGAGCGAAGTGCAACCGTTCTGCCTCTACATAGACATCACGCTCCCCATAACTGTCGGTCAAAGTGCTACAAATGAGCTAATATCCATTTTTTAACAGACATATCGATTCATCGTATGTGCCTGTGTTTCTTATTGATTTCTCGGCTCTCGCGGGAAATTACAGCCGATGCATCTTTTAAGGAGACGGAGCCCAGAGAGAACTTTTAACCTCTCGGCTCCTACAGCAAGGCGCCCGGGTACAGAGGTGCGGGCGCCATGTATTACTCAGGAAACACGTGAGAGGGAGTTGTGTTTGGGCCAATCAGAGAGGAGCAATAACATGAGATATCCAGGCTCGTACTCAATAGTTGGGCTGCAACAAGGGAATTGATCATTGAAGAAGTTGTCCAGTTGTTTGTTGAACCTGGATCAAAACAGGCCAAGAAGTGGTTTTATCACTCCGACAGAGAAATAATTACTACGGGATGATTTTATTAATTTCTATCCAAACAACCAAATATGTCACATCTAGTCTCTGAGAAATTGCTTTAAGTTTGTTTTGGTCAAATTGATAAAAGAAATCCTTTAAATTGACTTTTTGAGATCAATCTTTAAAATTCAACCGTATTTTATATTGAACCCTGACCCTGGAGAATCTTCTATACTAATCAGTTATCGTTAATTACAGTCATAGTGAATAAATTAATCATATCTTGTTATGTGTGGAAGTAAAAAAAAAATATATATAATTCTTGCATCTAGATGTATTGTGGCCTGTAATCCAATGCAGATTATATAATTCACTATTTACGTATATGATCATTGAGAATGGATCGTGCGCTTTGATTCCTAAGATAGTTTTATATTCAGAATTGTACGTTGATAAAAGATGTGAAACGTTGACGATGGATGTCGATGTTGGGAAAAAAAAAGGTGACTGAAGCCAAGACACAGAGAAGGGAGTATTACTGAGCAGAAACAAATACCTACCATGAAAATATTCCCAATTCAAAGACTGCTTGTGTCAGAACAGAAAGACAACAGGTAGGGACTAAGTAAGGGTTATTGAAGAGGAAGAGGAGGGAGAGGAGGAGGAAGAGGGCACAGAAAAGAGTGTCACTCAAAAGGCCCTCAGAGGAAACAGGCCGAAATTTGTCATCATCACATTTATCAAGGCGCCAATTCAGAACAAACAGACAGAGAGGAAGGGGAGGACTAACCCACTGCCCTGGGAGAAAATGGATTCCAATACGGAGAAAGAAACAGTTAAAACAACAGCATTCGGTCTTGAAAACTTCTACAAGCGAAATCCATTTTCTGCCACTGGGCTTGAACCAAATGTAAAATTTATAGCCGGATATTTCAGAGTGAGGAAAAGGAGTCTGCCATCTGTTACCACATGGCTGGAAACAAGTTTTAGAGCGATATCTGAGCAATCAAGAGGAAGGGTCTGAGACAGAGTGGAAGTCCTCCTCCCGCTGGTACAGCAGTAATACCTGCATGGCTTGCACCATAAACTCAGCTGGTCAAGCCCGAACAAGGCACGACACTTCTTTGGGGTATTTGCATCTGTTAGCCAACGAGGTACACAAACACAGAGACACAAAACAAAAACAAAAAGGAAAAAAGGAAACAAAATGGACACGTCATTGCACAGACAAAAACATTGAGCCAGGACTTAGGCTTTGGCTGGACACACTGGGATATTCTTCTACTGTTTTACCAAGCTACCACCGCTCACATCCGCCTGGGGCCTTCACCTGCGGCTCTTATTTGCATTCACACAACAGCATATGTACGCACACTGCTAAAGAAACCCGCTTCCCGATACGGATATAGGACCGCCAGGATCCGGCTGGAGGGACCAGTGAGGCGGCGATAGCTTGGCTCGACGAAAACAGACGGAAGCAAGAATCACCAAAGGGAACGGGAAAATAAAAAGACACCAGAAGCACAGAGGCACAGCCCAGAGAGAACAGCCCAGCGTTTGTCTTTTTTTTTTTGATTTTTTTGTTTCTTTTTGGAGAGGAACCCAGCCTCGACCCGGTCCTGGCCTGTGCAAACACCATACACACCTGCAGGGGCCACACCAGTTATTCTGCTGGTCGAGACCAAAGCGCGCTCGACACTTCTTAGGAGCGCTCAGGTCTATTGCGGCGGCGACAGTGGGAGGGAAGCCAGCGCAGAGGAAGGATAGAAACCCAAACAATGATTCAAAACAATAGGAGAAAATGAGAAGAGAAAACAAAGTGAATCTACAGTATGAAGGCTGGCAGTAATAACAAAAAAAACATGTCAAAGCATTTATTTAGTCAGACCAAAATGCATGCAGATAACAATCTATATAGAGGGAACACAGCTGCTCGCGGTCGTGTTCTCTAAGATTAGGTTTGCCTGGGATTTCACAAAGGCAGAGTGTGAGTGGGACTAGTGCTAGCGGGTTGCGAAAAAAAATGCTTGGTTTGTGAGTTAGCTGTAGCCAAAGGAAATATTATTATTATTATTATTATTAAAGGCAGGAACCTCAAAGCGGGACTATGCCTTTAAGACCTGGCATCAAACACTCCCAGCGGCAGAAATGGTGCCACATAAAAGTCGCTAATCGGTGTTTGAGTCCAGGCCGACCTCACGCTGGCCCGTGGGAAAAGGCACAAGCATTGATCAGGTAGTCGATTAAGGAGGTTTACTCTGATATTTTTGTTTGTTAACACGACGTAAACTGTATTTCCGAACACTAGCAACATTAACCAGCAGCAGTTTAAAAAAAAAAAGGAAAGCAGTGATCCAAGCATGTATCCATATGGGAACAGTTTTTTAGCAGTTCATAAATAACATAGGAATCATAATAACAGTTAGTCATAAAGAATTTCAAGTCAAAATGTCATTAGCACCTGTAATCGGAGGGAGTGAAAGGCAAGGGTTTGGAAAATATTCTCTGTGTTCTGAAAAAAAGAACAGATAGAGAGGCCTTCAAGAAGAAATCCATCACCAAAATGAGCGCAAAATTACAGATGGCTTTGCTTTTCAAATCAACAGTTATCAGAGAGGAAGAGTTGGTGAAGAGGAGGGGGGAATGGATAGGTTTGAATATAAAAATATATAGATAGACATTTGCAAACCTCCTTAATTTGAGATGTGAGTGATCAAACCCATGCATGGAAGCAAGTGCAGAAGGGGCGGGAGGGCTCATGCTAGTCAGCCACACACACACACACACACGCACACACACACACACACACACACACACACACACTATTGTATTGCACATGTTACTCTATAGTAGTAGTAGCTGTGGTAGTATCTGCAGGGCATGAGCATCTTAAAACAGGCACTGGTTTAAGTTAATGGCTTCAAGTTCTCAAAACACACATCACAAACCGCTACGGGGGGAGATAGAGGTCCGGTTTGGGGAGGGTCCGGCTTTGGGGAGGCAGTGAGGGAGGGGTTGGGGGAGTGAGGGTTCATGCATATGCAGTTGTTATTAGCTAACAAACGCTACAGGGGAATGGGACGAGTGCGATGGAAGGAGAGAGAGAAGGGGAGGGGTCTAATACAAGCAACTACTATCTAAATATTGCATTGCATTGAGTGGCACAACTATACAAAGTAAATATATATATAAAATAAAGCCAGGCATAAAAACGCAAGCAAAAAAAAGGGCAAAAAATCATGAAAATAGCTTGACTTTTATCTGGCAACATGTCACGTCGGCTTTGACACATGATGGGGGTCTTCTAATATGGGAGATAATTGCAGCTCACTTACCATTGCTCTCTGCTTGCTGCTTCTCCCTTTTTCTCTTCTTCCTTTTCCCCTGTTGGTTAGCCGCCAAAAACATAGAAAGAAAAAGAAAACAAGACACAGACAGGAACCTTAGTTATTATATTGCAGAATGCCCAAAACATAAAACAAGACGATAGAGCTGGACTTTTTCCTTGTTATTTATGCATTCGAGATTGTCTCAGTTTGCCCTGCAGTTTTGGAACAACTACTGCAGGCCAGACCCCCTCCCTCTACCCTCCCCCTCCCCCTCCCCCTCCCCTTGCTCTGTCTCATCCCTGTCTACTTCTGTTCTAATACCGTTTTATATATATCGCTCGACAAAACTTGATGGGCTACAAGTTTGCAAGTGACATTGTTAAGGTTGCCTGGTCAAAAGTAGCTACAGTTTGAAGTTGGGAGCTGAAGTAAACGTTTGTCCTGGTCATGTTTGGGAGAGAAAAAGGGATTCATTATAATTTGAAAAAATAAAAACTTACATAGTTGTCTCGTGCCGACCAGCCGGGGTAGAGCTGCATGTGGAGCTGTCGTTCTTTCCTGGCCAGCTCATAGTACTTGGCCTGCTCCTCCCGCGATAGGGCGTGCCACTGCGGGACACAGGGACACCATGAGTGAGACGGATTACAGTCTGTATACTTAAAAACTCTAGATACAGTAGATAGATAGATAGACACATAGACACATAGATAGATAGATAGATAGACAGATAGATAGATAGATAGATAGATAGATACAGTAGATAGATAGATAGATAGATAGATAGATAGATACAGTAGATAGATAGATAGATAGATAGATAGATACAGTAGATAGATAGATAGATAGATAGATACAGTAGATAGATAGATAGATAGATAGATAGATACAGTAGATAGATAGATAGATAGATAGACAGATAGATAGATACAGTAGATAGATAGATAGATAGATAGATACAGTAGATAGATAGATAGATAGATAGATAGATAGATACTGTAGATAGATAGATACAGTAGATAGATAGATAGATACAGTAAATAGATAGATAGATAGATAGATAGATAGACAGATAGATAGATAGATACAGTAGATAGATAGATAGATACTGTAGATAGATAGATAGATAGATACAGTAGATAGATAGATAGATAGATACAGTAGATAGATAGATAGATACAGTAGATAGATAGATAGACAGATAGATAGATAGATACAGTAGATAGATAGATACAGTAGATAGATAGATAGATACAGTAGATAGATAGATACAGTAGATAGATAGATAGATACAGTAGATAGATAGATAGATACAGTAGATAGATAGATAGATAGATACAGTAGATAGATAGATAGATAGATAGACAGATAGATAGATAGATACAGTAGATAGATAGATACAGTAGATAGATAGATAGATAGATAGATACAGTAGATAGATAGATACAGTAGATAGATAGATAGATAGATACAGTAGATAGATACAGTAGATAGATAGATAGATAGATAGATACAGTAGATAGATAGATAGATAGATAGATACAGTAGATAGATAGATAGATACAGTAGATAGATAGATAGATAGATAGATAGATAGATGGATACTTTATTGATCCCCGTAGGAGAAAGTCAGGTGTGAAATTCAGGCTCTATGATAATCTCTGAATATTCCCAGTCCATGCCAGAGCTCAGAGTCAGAACTAAACATGGGGAGGCTGCAGTCTTCCTGAAAATGTGAGACAGGCCTCTTCTCTGACAATGCATATATCCAGGTTAAAAATAATGGTTTTGCTGCAACAACTGAAGGATTTCATCTTCACTCTTTGCAATTTGTGATTATTTCTGATTTGACCGCCTTGTGTGACCGTTTCTATCAAGTTGTGTGTGAATTGCGCCATACAGATAAACCTGCCTCGCCTCGAAGCTTTAGACTTTTGACTTTCATGTTTTTTCCAATGTTCTGTTGAAGTATTACAGCTCCGTTAAAGTGATTCACTCTTGTTTACTACACAAAGGAAATGTGGATCAAAGCAAAAGTGAGCGATCTACAGCGATTTGAAAGATTGTCTTGAGTTTGTTTCAGAATTGCAGAAGATTTGCAGAAATTTGCTCAATTTGATCCGACTGGATGTTGATCCTCGTGAATCGATTCGGGCCGATAGTCTGTGGCTCCATTTGGTTTTAACGATAGTGCTGTTTGAACTTGTGCCTTTACGAAGCTGCTTTGTAGTTATTTCATGATCAGTAACAGTTCAGTAACACATGTCCCTGTAATGTGAGCAAACAGGTACAATGTTTAGTCCCTACGCTGGTATTGCTCACATATTTGTATGAATGATGATGAAGAAAAGATAAAAATAAGAGCTGAAAAAGACGAGGCAGGTATGACGAGAAAACAGTATGATTTTTAATTTTCATTGAACTCAGCAGCCTATTAGTTAGTTAGTTAGTTAGTTAGTTATTTATTTAAAAGGACAACGGACAGGTACATTAAAAAGATGGCTGCCCCAGATTTAGCACAATGCTAATTTCCATCTGTAGTCCTTATACAATCAAAAATACAATTAAAATACATAGCAGAGTTAATTACAATACAAAACATAGACAATAAACATGCAATACGGGCGGCACGGTGGCTGAGTGGATAGCACTCTCGCCTCTCAGCAAGAAGGTCCTGGGTTCGAATCCCGGCCGGACCAGGGCCTTTCTGAGTGGAGTTTGCATGTTCTCCCCGTGTCTGCGTAGGTTTCCTCCGGGTACTCCGGTTTCCCCTACCACTAAAAATATGTCCAATAGTTCTGGCATGCGCCTCCTGTACTGGCGACCCCGCTCCCATCTCTGTGTGGAGTGAGAGACAAATGCCCAATATTAACAATTGTAAACCGCTTTGAGACTCAGATCTGCAGTGAAAAGGCGGTATATAAATACAAACTTACTTACTTACTTACTACTTACAATATATAGTAAAAGTGCAGATGAAAAGTGCCAGTTGCGTTCATAAAGTGCAGAATGATAAAGTGCAACAGTTTTCATAATTATTTAGTAGCTATACATACTTAGCACATAGATACAATAGTTTTTAACACTAATAATGTGGTGATGTGGTGGCCATCAGACGATACCCGCGAGGGTAACACCTGATGGCCAAGTACCCATCTGGTACTTTTAGTGCGAGCAGGACTGTTGATCTAAAAGCCAGTCTTTAACTGCCCGTGAAAAACTGTGGAAATCTGCATTGTTCTTTAGATTGTCTGGGAGCCCATTCCATTCTTTAGTGGCTTTGTAGGAAAAGGCTGATTGAGAGAAGGCAGACTTTCTCTTAGGAACATTGCAGTCACCCCTGGACACAGATCTTAATGCTCTGTTGGTTAGCTGTGAGCGAAGCTGTACATATGTTTTTAGGGGGGGTGGGGCAGTATCATTAAGAATCTTATGAACCAAACGTACATTGGAATACCTAATCAGATTGTCAAAGCTTAGTATGCTGTATTTTTCAAGTATATTGCAGTGATGGTACCGGCGAGGCTTTTTATCCAGGACTTTCAAAGCCTGGTTATACAACGATCTAAGGGGGTTTAAAACCGTTGTTTTAGCTTGAGACCATGAAGACACACAATACATGATATGAGATATAATCATTGCATTGAGATATGATGTAGCTGCTTCCAATGACAAAGAGCTCCTGATGTGCTGGAAGTTGGCGATCTTAAATTTCAGAACGCGGCAAACCTTTTTAACATGGTTTTTAAAATTAAGGGTAGGATTCAGCACTACACCTAGGTACTTGATTTCTTGGACATTTTTGATCATCAAACCATCCACATAGATATTTGGAAGAACACTCTTTCTTTTGTTGGAAAAATACATAGTAACAGTTTTTTCTGAATTCAGCACAAGGCTCGACTTGTTCAACCACTCTTTTACTTTATTCATAGCTATAGATCATTTATCTGCGACAAGATTTGCATCAGAGCTGTGAGTAAATAGAACCGTGTCATCAGCGTACATCAAGACCTCCACATCATCACAGTGACACTGTAGCAACGCGGCCAATGTATTTTCTAATCTGTTAGAGCTCCCCCTGGTGTCTGTCTTGCTCTATCGGCACACATTCCTGCTTCAGTGCGTTTATGTGAACAGCAGAAAGAGCCATGAGGTTGTGTCCAGTTAAAACAGTCGTCTATCTGCTTTGTTTTGCTCCATCAGCTGCTGCTTAAAGAGCGACTAAACGCCAAATCAACTTTTTTCAACTCATAAACTCCATAAATATGTTTATTGTAGTGCTCTCTACATATCCTGGATTTTTTTGACATTTTAGTTCAAATTAGATAAAATATCACTTTTGAGCCAAAAAACATCTGTGTGGCGCCCTCTCAACCTTTTTGGTGGTACTACATTTGAATTTGGTCCTGGCCTCTCCATTGACTCTGAAGTTCTCTATGACATCAGTTGTTTTGTGTGACGTCAGTCTGTCAGAGCCAGTGATGTGAACCCATTCAACTCTCACACACGCCCCAGCTGCAGTTTGGAGTATTCTGGCGCCATCTAGTGGATTATAATTAAATTACATGAGTCATTCTGAGATTATTGAGTGTGATTAGGTTCAGGTGTGTAGCTTTACAATTATCTTAGTGTGTAAACAAGGGTGGAATGAGACTTTCTGGTCTGTAAACTATTGCTTTAAGCAGCAATGACAACTGTCTGTTTTTTTTTTTTGTGTGACAAGTGAGCTGTCAATCACAGCCCAGACCACGCCCAACTCTAAGCCCCCCTTCTTGTCCCTTGGTCCTCCAGGCAACGCCCTTTTTAGAGAACATTTTCAAATCTTCATGTGGGCGGAGTCAGGCTGGGCACAGGTGTTTAGTCGCTCTTTAAAGGACAACTCACCCTCAAATCCACTTTTTTTTGCTGATAAACGGTATAAATGAGTGTCCAATAGTGTTGTCTACATATCCTGGTCATAATCTTGTCACTTTGGTGCAAATTAGTTGAAAGTTAGACGTTCTGCCTAAAACCGTCTGTGAGGCGCCATCTGCTGGCGACCTGTATTACTACATTTGAATTTTGAATCTGGCGCCAACACTGGCACAGAAGTTGGACCTGACGTCTGCAAGTTGGACCTGACGTCAGCAGCCCCCCGCCCAGAGCAATGTAAACGGCCCAGTCTCGTTCACGCCCCTTCAGTCCTCCAGGCTACGCCCATTTAGAGGAAGATTTGAACAGGAAATGTGAGTGACGTAAGCTCCGAGGAGCGGGGGTGAGAACCACTTTAAGTTACAGAACATTATGAAAATCTGTGTAAACTATATGTGGGAAAAAAATGACTTATTTTCAAATGCAGCCGGAGCGATTTATAAACAGGTGTAATTAAGAGTCCAGACAGAAGTGTAGCAGCGAATGCCAGTGTGATTATGACGGTGTGTGCCTTACCCTTCGGCCCAGTATCTGGTTAATGGCTGCGCTCTCTTTCAGCGTGCACTCGGCCACCACCTTGGCCCGCATCTCCTTCATGTACAGCATGAAGGCGTTCAGAGGCTTTTTTATGTGCACCTGCTTTTTTTTCTCCTCCTCCTTCTTCGCATCCTGTTTCCTGTGCACAGAGAGAACACGGTCGAATCAGTACCGTCCGTGCTTTTGCAATTAGAAGCAGGCCGTTCGCTGATATCACAGAAATGAGACGTTTTGAGAGTATTATAGTGAACCGTGTAAGGGGAAAGCTGCTAATAAATGACTAATGAGATGCATCTTGCTGCTATACATGCAACATTTTGATAACTTTCTCCCAGTGAAAGGACATATGTTGGATCGTCCCTACAATCAATCAATAAAATACATTATTCCAGTGCATCAGACCAGTTTGTGACGCCTTTGAACATTACTTATGCATGTTTTTACAGAAGAACCATGGTCAGTTTTGCTAGATTTGATTTAAATGGCTCTTAACTAAAGCAATGGTTCTAATTTGTCATCATTCTGAAAGCCATGGAGGACACAAACCGGCAGTGTAAACAGCCAGAACTAGCTATTTTTTTCAATTCCATATGATATGTATTGGAGGCAGTATAAAACATGTATGTATTTGTTGTCGGTGCAATGGATAAAACGTCAGTATTTGGACTCACGAGCTGTTGAGCGAGCTGATGTCACTGTGAGACGACTCCTGCTTTACGTTGGGGGTGACGATGGCCGGGTGGGGGATGCCGGTGGTGTGCAAACTGTGATGGGGGGGCACCATGTGTGGGGGGAACCTGGAGGACAGAAAACTGTGTAAATCGTCAGAATGGACACGGGTGAAATGGGGGGATGAAGCACAAAAATACACTTGAAAAGAGACAAAAACAGACACTCGAAAAATCGACAAGGCTCGCGGTCCCGCTCCCCCCAAGTTCAAGACCTGTGTTCAATTACGTCTGGAGGAGCGGGGACTGGCCTTCGGAACTATCCACAAACAAACATGGACGTGGCCGAGGCTAACGGCGCTATTCAAGCTCCAGTGAATAGACCACTGCCACTTGTTGATCGTATAAGATCGACACAATTACATGCAACACAACAAAACAATTACACAGAACGCCACGATATTGGTCAAACTGGTCGAGTGGATTATTAAAAGTCTGTGTGTGATCGGTTGGAAACAGTATAAAAAGGCTAAGCTAAACAGTTGTGTTGTTAGCATTAGATTAGCAGTCCTTACAATGTGTTGGGGAGCGAGTGTTTGTGCACACCTTGTTATGGGTTAGGTTCATTTATCCGGTTTTATTTTGTAATCAGTTAACCCCCTTGTGTGTTCCATAGCTCTACTTCCTGTTTACTACCGTACCTATTTGAACCATGTGTCGTTCTTCATTCCCTGTTCTTTCATTGTATATTTTAACGTCTCTTTTAGTTCTTGTCTGTTTGGTTCCTTTTTGTATTTTTACTCTGGTAATTTGCTTATTAATCTTATTTTTTTGGGGTCATTTCCCACCTCAAAATGACCAACTAAATGATCTCCAAATCTGATTCTGTCGCCACACATTGCATATTACAATTGACCGATGATAATTTATGGCAGAATCGGAGAAAATGTGACTGGTATGAAAAAAAAGGCTGCGTTCCGAGGGGTAAAGTAAAGTGAGGGCCATTATCTCCTATGGAAGAATAGATTGAAATGTTCTATCAAAGTCTAGTATCACTTCAGGTATTGGCCCTGTATTTGCTTCCTCCCGGCTTCTTTTCTGCCAATTCAGCACTGTCAGCAGCTCTGACATTTTTATCTGCCTCCCTCTGCTCTGCTATCATCATTTCATCATCTCCACAGCTGCACACATTCAGGCCACAATCCTTTATTTGTGAAATGGATTCAGAAGGGGCTGCCTGTCAGAAGACGAAGCCCCGCCGCAAATGTTACGCTACAGTTTGTACCGCGCTAATTATTCGCCTGTGATTATTCTAACCTGCATCTGCATGTGTGTGTGTGTGTGTGTGTGTGTGTGTGTTTACAAAGCACACACACTTACACACATACATTTAAGAGAAGAGGATGAAGGAGAAAAAAGAAAGATGGAATAAATCTATTTTTTTTTTTTTTTTTTTTTTTTTGTTGAAAACAGCTCATTATCCGACTGTGTCTGGCTGCATGGCTCCGAGCCAGAATTTAATGATGAGGATAAACGCGCCAGGAACAACTAGTTTCTGTTGGAGGCCATCTCAGGGGAGTGCCAGTGTGCTCCCCCCTCAAACTCTCTCCTCTCTCCCTCCTTTTCCCCTCTTCTGCCTTCATCACTGACACATTGGTGTTTGTGCCATGTCATGCGTTGATGGGGAGCTCAGGCAGCACACTGGCTGTATATATATCGCCCGTCATTAGGGCTGCTGCATTTCCCGCGCTCCCTGCCTCTTCCTCCCTTTCTCTCTTGTTAAAATTTCCTCTGTTCCAAGATCTATTTTTTCTCCTTCTACTCCTCCCTGTCCCTTCGCCACCTCTCCCAGCCTAACCCACCCCCCTCCTCTCCCCTCCATCCCCGAGCGTAGCACAGGTTATGGTTTAAACATGACGGCCATCCCTTTGAAGGCATCGTCCTCATCATCAACATCACCATCATCAGCGGCAAAAGGACCAATTTAACCCACGCAGGCAGTGAGAAAAGAAACTCAATCGCCCCTCCCACCACCAACCACCGACCCCGGGGCTGCGACGTCTCAATCTGAAAGGTGCGGGGCGCTTGGATGGACAGGGGGGAGGGGGGTGAGGGAAGCAGCGGGCCCAGTGTCAGCCAGTGCCATTTAATTTCTGGTGCGAGGCAGTAGCCCGTGCGCCTGTTTAATGTATAATGATGGGGCCAGTTGGCTTCCCCTGTACCCCAGGAAAAAGAGAGTGATAGCAGGGGTGATGGCGGGGTGTGGGGGCCGTATCAAAGGGCAGGCTTAAGCAGAAGGGGCCAAAGGGGGGCTCTCATATCCTCCCACCTGTCACAGTGTCACACATTATATAAGGAACCTGCGCCTAACCCCATTATCAAAATAATGTCTTTCATTTTCTTCACTGACGACTACTTCTACCTCGTTTTCTCCACGTCCTGAAAGAATGTATTTTTTAACAGGACCTGGGTGTAAGGTGCTCATTGCAGGCCTTACAAGATCGCACGTCTGCTCTCTGCATCCTAATTCTGGGCACGGGGGACTGAGACTTGGCTCCATGCGAGAATGCAAGGCCAAGGATGTCTTTTTTGCTCACTACTTTCTCCGTGCCTGTCTACAAGTCTAACAACGGTGGAAGTCTTTGAACAAAACCAAGCACCTGACAGATGCGCTTCTCTCGCTCATGCTCGGATTTTGTCAACAAATTGAAACCTCCGCTTTCTGTCCTGCACACTCTTAACTTTCCCCCCTCGTTTCTCAGAGATGTGTTAAACCTTCCCCATTTTGGAAAAAAAAAGCTCTCCCAGCGTCGCCCCCTCCCATGTTTTCAGCTGCCCTAATTCAATTAAGGGCCTCATCACAGGGCATTAGCTCTTCCCCCTGGCCAGTCCCCCCTCCGCACAAGCCAGCCGGCAGATTCAATTAGCCACACTGGAAATAAGATGATCAATGTGGGGCCTGTCATTACGGGGGCAAATTAGCAGTCACTTAAAGTCGTGTTTTTGGCTCTGCGCATGTTGCCAGATGCTGAAGTCTGACCCCTTTGCACCTGAAAACAAGTTCAAAATTTGACACGGCGTAAACCCAATTGAATTTAAGAGTAAGGTCAGACTCCGGGAGACGTTTATTCATTCATCTGGACTCTGCCTAAGCTCACTGCCAAACTTTATTTCAGGGCTTTAAACAATACGACCTCCCCCCTTCCCCTCCCCTCTGCATCTGCATGATCCATCAATGTCACGGAGGCCTAACCAGCCGCCCTCAGGAGCTGCTGTTCCAATCAGACTGTAATTAAACCAAAGCTCGGAATCTTCCCTAGACTCCCAATAACAGTCCCCAAAGTCCCCTGCTGCAAGGGCACTAAGAGAAGGGGAGGAGAGGCAGAGGAGGGGAGGAGACAGAGCCAGTCGGACTGTTTGTTTTTCTCTTTTTCTTCTTCTTTTAGGGCCTGTTCTAACCCCACAAATCACAAGCCTTTTAGTCTCCCCCCACCCAAATTAATTCGCCTCGCTTCACACGCGATACATAGGCGCCGCGCACCTCTCCTGGGAACAATAAGTCGTTTAACAGGCGCTGACAAACACGACGCGCATGTATACAAGGCGGCAACACATGCGACTCGAGCCTCGCGGGTGCAATAACGTCTACACTCCGGTCGGACCCTAATGGGGCGAGACCCAAAAGTGTCAAGGCCTACGTCTCCTCATCAACTAGTCCCCTTCAAAGCGTTTGCACTGTTTGTTTATCGGACTGGCTGATCAAATCTGAGGCAAGGACACGCGCTCGGGCTGGGGCTGACATGCGGCGGGGGTAAACGTTCTTCAGGGGCCTCATTAGAAAAAGATAAATATAATTAATATTTGAGCATGCGAGCTCGGAGCGCCACGCTGGAGGATTGGGCCTTTTGAACGTGGCGATGTGGAGAGGGAGTTCTTGTGAAGGGTCTTTTTTTTCTTTCTTTTTTTGAGTGAGAAGCTAAGCCCAGTGGCACCTATGCGCCGGTGTGTATGTGTATGTGTGTATGTGTGTATGTGTATGTGTGTGTGTAGCGGGCCTGGGCTCACCTTGACATGGAGGCGTTGACAGTCAGAGCGGTTGGGTAGGGGTGTCTGAAGCCCCCTGTCGTGATTGGATAAACAGGTTGACCTTGCCTGTGAAGAAGGAGGAGAAAAGAGAGGTGCAAAAGGTAAAGACGGATGCTTGACGGACGCGTGGAAGGTGCGGCCCTGTGTCCCGCGCCTGCCTCCCCTACGTGCTCCTTTTTATTCTCATTTGATCAGGACAAAAATCTAGGGGATTGCAGAGCGCCGATCAAAGGCACGGAAAACTCTGAACAATTTGAATGCCACAAATCTTGATAGCGATGGCTAATTAAATTTCATAACCCTTCGCTCTGTGGCGACGTAGTGGGGCCCCGTTCTTCCCCGAGCTGGAACTAGGTGTTTTGTTGTGATAATTAAAGACGAAGCCTGGTTTCCTTTAATGGAGCCATCACGCTAATTGAGGTCTACACATCCAAAGACAAACAATAATGAATGTAAATTTATACCAAAATAAAGTGCAGCAAATCAAAGGGCGCCGTGGCTGTGCTCGGGGCCTCTTTCGGTATTTAGATCGCGGTGAGAAAACATTAAATTAACAGAGCTTAATTTGTAGCCTTTTGTCATATTAACGAGTGTTGACATGAGTTACCAGGGGAGAGCCCCCGCGTGGAATAGCGGGTAAAGTACGGCCAATCACAGTTCATTAATGTAATTGGACCATACAGAGACATGCAAAGTAGTATTATAGTATGCGGCGCGGTGGAGGAAGTTGGGGTTGGCGCGGGCCGAGGGAGCTCTGGTGGGCTTCTGAGGTCCTGGACTGAACCTGGAGTTAAACTGTGTGTTACGCAGGTGCAGACAGGTGAGACACTCTAGAGAGCAGCGAGACAGAGAGCCAGAGAGACAGAGCAGAGACAGAGAGACAGAGCAGAGAGAGAGAGTCAGAGCAGAGACAGAGCAGAGAGACAGAGCAGAGAGACAGAGCAGAGAGAGAGAGTCAGAGCAGAGACAGAGCAGAGAGACAGAGCAGAGAGAGAGCAGAGAGACAGAGCAGAGACAGAGCAGAGAGACAGAGCAGAGAGACAGAGCAAAGACAGAGCAGAGACAGAGCAGAGAGACAGAGCAGAGAGACAGAGCAGAGACAGAGCAAAGACAGAGCAAAGACAGAGCAGAGACAGAGCAGAGACAGAGAGCCAGAGCAGAGACAGAGCAGAGAGACAGAGCAGACAGAGCAGAGACAGAGCAGACAGAGCAGAGAGACAGAGCAGAGAGACAGAGCAGAGAGACAGAGCAGAGAGACAGAGCAGAGAGACAGAGCAGAGACAGAGCAGAGAGAGCAGAGACAGAGCAAGACAGAGCAGAGACAGAGCAGAGACAGAGCAGAGACAGAGAGCAGAGCAGAGACAGAGCAGAGAGACAGAGCAGACAGAGCAGAGACAGAGCAGAGACAGAGCAGAGAGACAGAGCAGAGAGACAGAGCAGAGACAGAGCAGAGACAGAGCAGAGACAGAGCAGAGACAGAGCAGAGACAGAGCAGAGACAGAGCAGAGACAGAGCAGGACTTTCACACGAGCTAAAGGCACCTTGCTGCTCGGTTTAAAGCAATAGACAACGTGATCCACTTCTATTCCAAGTCGAGAGCTGGCGTCTCACAGTTTTCAGTTTGTGTACACATTTAAACATTAGCTTGGAAAACTGATTTGCCTGGTTTTTTACGGTCTGGTTTAGCTACAATTATGCCGCCATGAGACGTTTTTCACGCACATCTGCATCAAAAAGTCTGCATTTGTGGATGTAAAATCACCAAACAATGTGTCCAGAAGTCACTTAAGTCAATGTACATGTTTTGAACCACAGATCGGTGATGCATTTTTGCCCAAAGTGAACCAGACTTGGTCCAGTTAGAGTGAACCAGACTTGGTCCAGTTAAAGTGAATAAATGTTCTAAGTAAATAGCTATACTAAGCTCATGTATTAGAACCATTCCTAGTCATTGATGCAGCTGCTATTATTAGAATAATACCAACACTGTGCTAACCCAAAGCCATGTATGTTTAAAATAGAGAATAATAAACTCCTAATGCTTATTCTGAGCTGGTTTCAGAAGAGGGAAGAGCGAATATGATTAAAAAGACTGATGTTAGAACTATGTGAAAACGTATTGTATTTCTGTGGTTTGAGTTGAATCTGGATTTTAAAGACTGTAGAATATGAAGCACCCGCAGAGAGTTGTATCGCGATGGTATTTCTATTGGATTGGACATTACTGTATCCATGTATTTTATTTATGCAACCAGGGACTGCAGATGGAAACCAGCTGTTTAGCTATAATCTGGTGCATAACATATCTGTCTCTGAGCTTAATGTCTCTGTACATTGTCCCTTCATATAAAAACTAAATAAATTGAGACACTTAGAAACTTGGTCCTGAAACTCATTAGTGAATTTAAGTGAAAAACTGAAACTTGACAGAGCTTTTAAAATGTTTCTATGCATCAAAGCAGCAGTGGCTAGAATCCCAAACGATTGACAGTAAGCACACTGCGACTCCATCACCGTTCATTCACAAAAAGAGTAATAAAAGGGTTTGCTTACTGTGGTACTAACCAGCCCAGCGGATGGGGGATTTGGCCGACAGTGCCGGGAGACAGCGGGTAATAAGGAGATATATCTGGAGGATGTGGAGGCCTCGGGATCCCTGTGAAACGGGCGTCAGAGCGGAGAGAGAGGAGGTGGACGGACAGGGTGATGACAGAGGGGGAAAAAAAGAAGCAAATCTTTGTCAGCACTGGACACGCGAGACATCAGAGGAGGAGGCCGGCGTGTACACAAGTCACACGTCTGATCAAAGGCAGACAGGCGTGTGGAGCGAGAGTTGAAGGCGGGAAAAACACCAATGCTTTTCTTATACGGCCACATTTGAAACTAGAATAATGAATGAATTGGATAATACAAAGCAGGTAATTGTACATAGTGTTTGTAAGGTCAATAAAGTCTATCTTATCTTTGCTGAGGGGCCTGAACCTGTGTTTGTTGTTGGGGTGTGACCTGGGTGTGAAAGCCTGAAGCTGAGGAGGGCAGGGCATGGCTAGTACTGTGATGGGAGACCTCTGGAAAGACCACAGTGTGACAGTGGGGCGGCTGCGGCTGTAAAGTGCCAAACTGTTGTTGTGTTCTTAGGCAAGACACTTCACCCACATGGTCTAGAGAGAGTCTGGTGTGTGTGTGTGTGTGTGTGTGTGTGTGTGTGTGTGTGTGTGTGTGTGAATGGTTGGTGGTGGTGGGAGGGGCTGATGGCACAGGCTGGTTCCCTCTCCTCTGTCAGTGTGCCCCAGGGCAGCTGTGGCTATAGTAGTAGTTTATCACCACAGTGTATGGAAAGAGAGAATAAAACATGAAGCAAATATGAGTGTTGCTCTGTATAAAACCGATGTGTTATTATAATTATCATTATTTTAACTAAACAAATAAAAAGGTATATTTTAGGTTTCAGAAGCAGTTTTTCATGTATGTTGTTGGTTGTTTTTTCCCTGGACTGCCCTGCCCTGTGGTTGTAAACACATTTTTAAAGTGAAAAAGTGGCTGAGGTGAAGACTAAACTTTAAGCGTATTGTGTAAAACTATAAATATTTGTCCTATGTGGAAATACAATTTTTGTTTGGAGTATTTTCACTTGTTTGAATCAATGCTTTTGTTGTTGGAATGGGATAACACCCGACATTGACAATAGAGAAAAACACCATTCCACTACAAAGCCCAAGACAAAACAAAAAACTCCTTTTGGTCTGTTGACACCTTTCACTAACAGCTTTGAAGAAGATTTTGCCCAAACAACTGTTCTTACCGTAATAAGGGTAAAGCTGCTGCATATAGAGCCGCTCTGCCTCAATGCGTCTCAAACTTAAATGGCACCTATATACACCACCTGCCAGTCCCATCTCATTCTAAAGTCCCTCCCATTATCGCTATTGACACTCCATTATCATCTCATTGGTGGTGCCGAACCAGCAGCCGTGGCTCCAGCTCATCCCCCACAGGTAAATAGTGACAGAGATGTCCAATTTGAGGACAGCGCCAAACAATCACAGCGTCCACCATGTTGCCTTTACTTTCGGTGGCAGCTGACAGGCGCAGAACCGGCACCAGAAAGACGTCCCCTGAATACATGGTTTGAAATGCTCTATGTGTAACTAAAAATATCTTTCTTTTTCCTCCGTGACAAACTCGGGAGCAGGAATATGAGGCAAAGCAGTGCAGCGGGAGAGTGTGTTGGTATCGAGACGTTCTGGTCCGTTCTGTGCCACGGTAGCTCTGGTGAAGTAAGTGATTGTAAAGAGATTTCAGAAGGAATCGATGCAGGAAGTGGAGTTTTGCGGGTTTAAAATAAAGTAAACGCAGAACTATGTCTCAATGCATTAAAGCAGGCAGGTCAAACTCAGGCCTGGGAGCCAAATCCGGCCCGCGAGACCATGTGTAGTGGCCCCTATAATGATTTTCAATTATCTTTATCACAGTAACTTGCTGCATTGATGGTAATGGGCTTCAATGGCATGTTATACTGCATTATAAAGCTTTTTTTTCTCTCAGTAAATCAACCATATAATTGAATATGTTCTAAAAAATTTATGTTTGACCAAAGATTTAGTTCTATATTTAACTATGAATATTCCATTTTGATATTTGGCCCAGTTTTGATTGAGTCCAAACCTACTCGAAAATAATAACCTCCCTAATAACCCTATGTCAAATAAAATTAGTTTGTTAAAAATACAAAAATATGTAAAAAATAAATAAATAGTAAATCACCTTTATACTTTTGGCCCCAAATCAAAATGAGTTTGACACCTCTGCGTTAGGTCATTGCATAAGAATCTACAGCAGGATCCACCCCCTCTCCGCTTCTATATGCCTAGATGTAAATGAGTTCTTAATTATAACTAGTAAGCAGCATTAGCAGTGCTTGTAGTAGTTATAATCGTTATATAATCGGGTCGTTTTTCCCCTGTTTAAACTTTTCCCTCTCTACTCACTGGAGCGTGAAACTAGCTGATGCCTTTAAACTTTCATTTTTCCGGTCCCCATCTGATTTAAGGTCTATCGCAAACTCCGACTTATCCAAGAACAAAGGAAAGTGTATTAAAAGCCAACATTATCCCATCGCACAAGACCTAATACAGCTCATTAATTAATTAAATACTGAGCCCAATTAAGCAGCCCCCATTAAGCACTACATTAAACAGCAGCTGCCACTTTGTTCCCCCTTTGTACGGGCCATCATAATAGAGCAACATTATTACCTAAAACACGTCAAACCCACCAGGGAGATGAAGCAGAGGCATTGGAATTAGCGCCTTAAATGCACCTGAATACATGTGTTCATGGGGGTTTTTATCAATTAATCGTTCTGTCAGAATGCAGACCGTTATTCAATGTGAGACAGTGGCGAAAAAAACGGTATTATATCAGTTTGCACACATACTTAACCAGTTATTATTCTTATTATATCGCAGAGAAAGACCACAGCAGTTGTAAAGTGCTTTGTGACTGGTCTGTGAAAGGTGCTTACTTACATACTCTTAATCTATTCAAAAATTATTGAACCATTTTGTTCGATTCCAAGACCAACGATATAAACTTAAGGCTTCATTTATTGGCTGTTATTCTTCAATCTACAGGTATTCAATGTCAGATTATACGATGCAATCTATGGTTAGAACTATAGGATTGTTGAAAGTGTTGAAAATCATATATTTGTCCGTGCTGAAACTGGTATTGGAACTAAAACGCATGTGAGAAGGTTTTGAGAATGAGATAAATCACATAAAAGCGACATTATGTGAGATGTGCTCAGCAGTTTTTGAAGGATTTCGATCTTAGAACAAGTCTATTATATCGTCTACCATTGAAAATGACTGTATTGTGGTTTTGCAGCTCATTGTGGGAGAAAA
Source organism: Knipowitschia caucasica (assembly GCA_964034765.1). NCBI lineage: Eukaryota > Metazoa > Chordata > Actinopteri > Gobiiformes > Gobiidae > Knipowitschia > Knipowitschia caucasica. Next base: position 19,462,699 of record OZ035845.1, on the reverse strand, counting down.
TGTGGTATTGAAATTGGTCTTTTCCATCGTTTTGGACTTGAGTTTGTAATTCTAGCATTATGACAACATCGGTTAGAACTTGTATCTCTCGAAACCCAACCATTTTCACTGTACATGGGCTGATTGTGTGGGTTGTGTTGAATGATAGATACTTTAGTTATACTACCACTACTACTACTACATTGAAATCACTGGCAACAACAAAATGAAAAGCCTTACATTGAGCAGAGACAGGCTGCCTACCTGTTTTGGGGTCCACGTCTGTCTGTAGGTGAGGGGGGGGGTTGCCTGGCGTGAAGTGCTCATTGCTGTAGGTGATCAGCGGCGTGAGGGGGTGCACGTGGTGAGGGTGCTGGACCACTGGAACTTTATTCGACTGCAACAGAGACAAAAGAGAAAGACACCGGCACGTTAATAACACCGCAGACCAGGACCAGTTCGAGAGGCCGCAGACACCACGAGAGAAAGAGAAAGAGAAAGAGAGAGAGGACCTGCTCAAATTCCCCCTCTTCCCCGAGAGGCGCCAAACCACGAAGCCGCCACAAAAATAGTGCGGTTTGTAATTAAAAACACGACTTGTGGTGTCACGGTGGAATTCTGTAATGCAATCTAAGGGGCTCTGGGGGTGTTTGCCAGTTCGCATTTAGGCCCGAAGTGAGATGAAGCACTCTCTTTCAGCAAGTAATCGATCATCTGTAAACCACACAAATCAAGCCAGCGCATGTAAATCTGCAGTCATTAGTAGCTCCAGCTCTCTCCGCCGGTCTTCCTCCTGCGTCGCTCCCCCGGGGGCCCTCGGTTCATGGTGGGTTATTGTAATAAAAGGGTGTGCAAGAGTAGGAGGTGGAGCTAAAAATCCATGTCTGCATTTTTTGCCAAATTAGTTTTAGCTATGTAATCTTCTTTTTGTGCTACTAAGTGGCACACGCAGACCCTTCTCTTTTTTTTTTTTTTTCAATTACCTCAAAGATTACAGTGGAGCTTGCCTTTGGGCCCTCCAAAAAACCAACCCGGGACAGAATACACACACACAAGAGACCCCTCCCTTCCAAATACAAGATAACCAGATTAGAGCTAGGCTAGTGGCTGCAGAAGCTCCTTATCCTGGCCCTTAGCAGTCAAAGAAGCAGCACTAATCAGGCTTATCATAACATGACGCTTTCAGAGGCCACACATCCTCATTAGCGACTCGAACCCATGCGAAGAAATGGGAGGAAAAAATGCTCCGCTGTGGCACCAGACTTTGAAAAACACTAATAAGACTAGATGTTGGCAGGGGAGGAGCGGGGGGCCTGGTTTATGTGATGCTCATTGACAATACAAATGCAAAACTAGCAAGCCAAGGGCGACTTTTAGACAAACGTGGGCCGAACTAGAGACATAATGATTTACTTAATACGAGGCCCGTTAGAGAGCCTAATACTCCCAATCTCCATTCAAGACTGTGAGCTCTTTGGGCTGAAGCGGGCCCATGCAGTAGACTCTATTCTCCTGAAGGTTGCATGGAGCAGGAGGAGAAGAGTGGAGAAGAGCGAGGGGGTGGTGTAAGGGAGGGGAGTGGGGGGCATTCCCTATTGCCATGGTCCCAATGAAAGATTAATGAACCCCAGCAGAACTCCAGGGAGGCACCGGGACTCTTGGGACCCATTCACAGCCCTGAGCAGAAAAGGCAGAGGAAAGAGAGAGCGTGCATTGCGTGGAGGCAAAAGGGGGGTTGGAATAGGATTGGTAAAGAAGAAACCAAGATGCCATTCTCCTGATGTGCAAAAATAACGTTTGCATAAAGAAAACAACGTTCTGGTTTAAGCGGCTACGCCATGTAACCTTATCTCCTGGCCTATCTTCACCTTCTAACCCGTTATCCCATTCCTCCCTTGAGTAATGATGTGAAAGAATGTCGTCAATTCTCTGTCAGTCTTTTGGCCGCTGAAAAGCCTGCAGTAGTCATTTAAATAAAGCCTTTTGTCCGGTGTGCCCAGGCCATTCAGAAGGCAGTTCAAAATGCCCCTCGAGTGAGTGCACATTTAGATGGAGGGTGTTAAAAAGGGCTAAAGGGACAGAGGGGAGGCAGCCAGAAGCCAATGCGCTTACATCATTGTCAGATTCAGTCCGAGTTGCGTGGAGGCCAGACCCAGGCCAGTAGCAACAGGCTATAGGGCCATCGCAGCCGGCGTTTCTATTCAGAATGTACAAACTCAGCTGAGCAATGAGACATAAGTTCTGAAAATGCACATTCGGCCTCGGTTTGCTGACAATATTCCACTGTGTATAAGAATTACATGTAAAGAAGTGGTCATACTGTAGGTGTGCACAACATGCCACAGCTTAATCATCTCACTGTTTTAATTATATGTCTTTGCTGATCAATGGTAACAATATATAAAGTAGACAGTCGAGTGGCTCTACAGAAAAATCATTGAAAAGTCAAATTGTATTCTTAATTGAATCGGAAACCCTACAACATGTACCTCCATAGTACACAGGCTCATTTTTTTGTTTGATTAATGTACAATAATAGTCAATCCATCCAATTTCTTCCCCTTAATCCATTTCTGAGCATTCCATTCTACGCAGTGACTTTTGATAATTAATGTTTGATGTCTATTGAACTTGAAAATGATTAAAACTCAACTCCTGTGTGGCCCTGGTGTAGACAACAGAGTACATGATCAGGAAGTACAAGCAGGTGTCGTCGCGTCCACAGCAGGCGAACGCTATTGTTAGACGGACAGGACTGACCGGCTGACCGCCCTCTGCTCCGACTTCACCCGTGCCCACAGAAAACAACACAACCAGTCAACGTGGGTGGGCTCCAGTGCGCCCCCTTTCACCCACACAAAAGCGAGGGGACAAGAAAGCCCATATCCTGGCCTGACCCTCCCGCTGGCTCAGCCTCTCTCTCCCAACACCTCCATCATTACACCACTGCACATAAAACAACAAGCGGCGACGCGGCCTCTGAAGTCCAGACGAGGCTCAATAAAACAAATACAAAAAACCACAAATAACAGAAAGTCAAATTGGAACCTGATTTAACGCAGGACACATGGGGAGGTCGCTGCTGGGGCCGGTGTTGTGATGTGGAGTGGAGGCAAAGAATAAAACGCAGGAGGCTGTTTATTGATAATGCCACCGCTCGTTTGTCAGCACTTTTCACCCTGACACGCTAAAAGGTAAACAAGGTGAGAAGAAGGAGGTAAATTATGCAGCAGAGGAATTACTGAAGCCTTAGTTGATTACGTAAGCGTGATTATCGCAGATCTGATCGGACGTGGTTGAGGTGATCTGACGATGACATGTTTTTTCTGCAAGTTTAGAGAGAAAGACAATCATTGGGTTAGCCTCCTGCAGCAGTGTATGACCTTTTCCCATTTAAAAGTGATAATATTGTTTTGCTAATCACTATAGCAATGGACATAATTTATTGGGGTAAAAATAACAGTATTATTCACTTATGTTGTGCTCTGTGCTCCTCATTCCTACTGTTCTGTAACTTTTATTATTATCATTAAATGTCCCCCCTGTGGGACCAATAAAGGGTCTCTTAATCTTCATTTTTCTTATCATTTTGAAACCCATGGACAGGTTTACAGCAATCACTTCCAAATTATCACTACATTGTTACCTGTATAGCTAAACCTTTAAGAACAATGACAGTTTTAAGCTATTTCTAAGCTGAAAGATTTGGCCTATTTTTGAATATTCACAGTTTTTATCCTATTCATCTTGTTTTGAGTGCTCCTTCTTCTTCTACTGTTCTGTATGTGTGCTGCAACCCTGACATTTCCCCGCTGTGGGATGCATCAAGGTTCTAGGAGAAATACTCCCAACAACTGTAGCTTTGTCAATAAACATCTGTTAAATGTCTATTGTGTGTATTAAAACTTTCATTCATGTCTATTTTTTTGACTTTTGTTTGCACCATACACCAAAGAAAATTCTTAGTTTGCGACTTCCTGTTACTTACAATGGCAATAAAAAAAAAAATCTGAAAGTTCAATGCAATTCAGTGTATTCTTGTATTGCTCTAAATCACCAGAACCTGAAGATTGTAACGTACTTCCTTACTCTTATCTGAGCTCACATCTCTGCCAAAAAAACTACACCGTACACACAGTATCTTTGGGACAACTGTTGCAAAATCCAGCCGAGTCTACTGTCTCTCTCTTTACTCTCCCTAAAACAGCCCTCGGAGCATTCGGACAAGTGCCTAAGCCGCTTTAGTCGCCCACAGTTCGGACCTCTCCGGAGGGAGGGGCTACGACCACGGTGACAGCAGGACAGAGCTGCACAAAGAACCAGGGGAGGGGGCTCCAAAGAGAGAGCGCGGACAGGAAAAAGCTGTTGGCCACACATTTCCGCTCCGTGGCACCTCGCAGGGCCAATTTGAGGCCTAAATGTGAAGGTGCTGACCCCGCAGGCCTCTGAGGGTGTTGGGGGGTGCGGGGGGTTGTTCGGACTGCTCTCTGCTTTATGTCGTGATATGATGAGTTGTCACAGCAGCTCGCCGGGTGCTAATGAGCCGCACTGAAGGCCGGAGCGGGGAGGAAAGAGAGCGGGAGGAGGAAGAGGAGGAGGAGGAGGAGGAGGAGGAGGAGGAAGCGCACACACGGAGCAGGGGATGTGACAGAGGAGTGATGGATTGGGCTCCTCGCAGCTCGCAGAATTCCAAAGCGAAGCAGAAAACGCAGCCAGGGCCGCTCCCTTCGCCGGGCGCGTGGCGGGAGTCCAAAGGCACGAAGCTACAGCGGACGGGCCTTTTGCATTTGACTGCAGCGGAGTGAAGCGATAAAAATATGGGGAGAGAGAATGGATTCAAGTTTGTCAAGATGATTTGTTTGATTGTGATTATCCAGGCCCGTTATTAAAGCATAAGAAGAAACATCTGGGACTAGATTAACAGCAATATTCAATCATTTCAGTTCAATACACTCTTCTTACTCTTCTTATTCTACCTGTCTGTTTGTATCATTCACAAAGTTGGATCTGAAAGTTTCACACAATGTAAACAAATGTCATATAGATAAGAGTTTTTACTTTATCCAACTGAAACTGGGGTAACTGCTGTCTTCTTTATAGAAAACATCTTATCTTATGAATACTATGAAAGAACCCAGTGAGAGCTGATTGGCTGAGTGAGCGGGGTCATCTATTCTCACTTTTTGGCCTAAAAAGAGCTGACCTGAAGATGTGACAGAGGCCAGACGTGATAGAACCAAGCTGTTTTCGAGAAAGACTCTAGATACATGGATTTGACGACATAGTTAAATTAGTTTGTGGGTTGAAAGTGAAGTATTCTAAGTTTAAGCTGTCAAAAAATGTGAAGAATCGTACGATATAGGGGCGTTTCTCACAATAATTTCAAGTTAAAAAGTTGAATCAATGCCACGCTATATGTAATCTCATGCTGACTCCAGATGCAGACTGCCCCCCCTCCCCCCCCCCCCCCCCCCTCAGGCCTATAGTCCACTTCAACCTCCAAAGACCCAAACAAGAAACAACAACAAATCACATCCAAGCAGATAATCTGAGCCGGGAAGAACTCCATCCAACAAATACAATCCTTATCCAACCCCACTGATTAAAGCCCAGGCGAGTTATAAGTATTTCTTGGGTTAATGAAGAAGAAAGAACCACAGTATATGGAGAACCTGGGGATTGTAGAGAAGCAGGAGAAGGAGGGATGGTGGGAGCAGATCCGGGGGTGTTGATCAGTTTAGACGCCTCTCGGAGGGCGCTGGGGGGCTCCCGAGACCCTGCTATATTTAAAAGTTAATCTATTCACTTTGCTGCAGTGACACGCCGCCTGCTTGATCAGAGCGTTGAACAAAAATATTATGTGGGCCAGAGCCTTTGCCTCCCCTTCCTCCATCTCGCCGCTCAAGTCGTTCCATCACCACTTATTTTCAGCTTCCGTCGTTTGATAGTCGGCACATCAAATGGAATGGCAGAAAGGACATGTCAGGGCTAAATAAAAGTGCGCACAAATAGCTTAAATATGAAGTGGTGTTTGGTGAGGGCTGTTGTATTCTGTAAATGGACTCGTCAGATTTTCGCAGCCAGTTGAAGTCTTGTCCCCCCCCCCTCCTTTCGCCTTTCGGTCTTTTCAGAGTAAACAGCCTCTTGAACGCTCATACCTGAGTTAAAGGGGATTTTTCTGAGAGGTGATATTGTATCGCGGTGTTAAGAGGCGGCGTGAATCCTGCCTTTTGAAATGCAATCAGCTCCTCACAATTTCAGTTGAAAGCCAAGGCAATTAAGAATTTGAATTGGGTGGCGACATTTACAAAGGGATATGTTAATGTGCAAGGTTATTGAAAATCTTATTTAACATGTCATGGTTTTGCATGAGTCCTGATCAAATACGGGACTAATAACAAAAATATCACCTCGAGAGAGAAAATGCCCCTTTCGAAACTTAATTTAGTGGCATCTTTTGAGAGATTTCAAAGATTCCAATTAGACTGGAGAGCAAAAATCTTCATTGTAGACACATTTACCTTACATAATACTGTCAGACTTAACAACGGCGGAGATGAGCTGAGGCCATGAGGACTGAAGTACAAATACAGACTACAAAGTGAGCCAGCAAATGCATATTTTAAATTAACGAAACAAATTCCGAGCTGCATGCAACTTCTGAAGGAGTGTCCTTAAGCAGAAAACACAGGTCAAGTTCACTGGCATCAGCGGGTTATAGATTACAAACTCAATTCAAAGTGATCCAACTTCTGTACCGCTTCAAACTTTTCTTTTTTCAACACATCCCAGCTAAAATCGCAAATAATACATAAATAGGCCGTATCGAAAATGTAGATTCTCCAAACAACAACTCTTTGAACTGAACTCTTCCAATACGAATAATAACTTTTGAAATATGCCATGAATTAATCAATGTGTGTGTGAGCCATGCATGACCACAGCATTTCTTTGTGATTCTTCCCACTAGGCCTTGTGCACATGTGTCCTGCCCAGTGCTGTACTCACCCAGCTGCTCAGGTTGAGGTGCCAGCATCCCACCTGCTGCAGCAGTGACAGCCCGGGGCCCATCCCCAGTGCTGCTTTGGCCCCCTCGCTCTCCTCCAACACCTCCTCCAGCACCTCCTCCTCCCCCTGCAGCTGCTCCTCCGTCCCGGCCGAGGCACTGTCCCGCGGATACATGACCCCTCCTCAAAAAGCAGTAAGTTTGTGTCCTGTAGTTCCCTCCGTGGGCATGTGTTCAGCCCTGTTGAGCCGCCATTGCCCCCTTGAACTCTGGGTTGAGGCCTAGTGGCAGCAGCAGCAGTAGATCCTCATGCAGTCGCTACTACAACAGTTCCTGCGCTCCCCTCCTACCCATTGTTAAAAAAAAAACAAATAAAAATCCTGCTCGGTGGAGGGCAGCTATATCTTCCGCTTCTCTGCTCTAGTCAAAAGTTGTGAAGCCGGTTGTGACAAGACGTACACAAGAAGGATGCGCCGGGCAGAAGGAAAAATTATTGGAGTCTGCCGCCTTCTCAGTACTGCTTCCCACTAGCAATACTGCAGAAAAAAATATATGCTACTCACAAACAGACAGAAAAAGAGGTGAGATATTACCCAAATCCCAGCTGTACGTCGGGCTGAGTATGCCTTTCTTAAGTGTGTGTGTGTGTGTGCAGTGTGTGTGTGTGTGTGTGTGTGTGTGTGTGTGTGTGGGCTCTGCTGTGCCTCCAGGATGCCCACAGAAGTACTGGCAGCTTGAAAAGCTTTGGCTACAAGGTAAAGGAGACAAAGAGGAGAGAGCAGCATGGAGAGGGAGAGAGAGATCTGCTGGAGAAAACGGGAAAAAAGGAACAAGACACAACAACATCCACAAAGGGAGGGCAGGCGCGGCAAAGTGTGGCCAACAGTCAGTGACAGTCGGCTCCTCACACACACTTTTTGTTCCGGGGGGAGAGAGTCTCGCTCTGACATGGACGTGGCACCTCTCGTCGCCATCCTTTAGAGTTTTTTGTGTGCTCTTTCTAAACAATAGCTCGCAGAAGGATCCTACACACTCCTCCATTCACGGTTCATGTGAACAAGGCCTAGAGCAGCTCCCTCCTCCCTGGACTCGCCGCTCTTCAAGTCTCGCCTTTGTCAGAAAGTCAAACGCTCGCATTCACGTGGTCAACACTTCCTCTTTTTTAGATAAAAGACCAAAAGCAAATTCCACACATCTCCTGGCCACGATTTTTTTTTCATACAAAAGATGGAGGTGAATTCCTTGAGACTCTTGTGATTTGACTTTTAAGAGGCAGGTTTTGTACACACAAGCACGCACACAAACAACAACTCTGAATTTGGCTCCAACACTTAGATATTTTCAACACAGCCAAAAAAAAACCTTAAAAAGCCCACACGTTTATCTCAGGAAATGAGGTTGGATTTGACATGTTTAAGAAAATAATAAGCAGCAAAAAAACGACATTATTAATACATCCTAATTTAATTGAGTATAATTTTCTTGACTCATTAAAACTGACTCGGAATCATCTCCAATAAACATCCTGTCACTTTTCCCGCAGTGGCTCGGCTCTTGGATTTGTCACATCTTCTAATTAACTGGACTTGTCATTCTCAGATTATCTCTCATAACCTCTAACTACCTAAACCTGACTAATGACCACGGCCGATAAAATATTGATGGAATAAATTACTCGCACCTCAGCGCAGTAACATGTGTTTTCTGTGTGTAAAATCTGATTGGTTTAGTGGCGTCAGACAATAATGGGAAGTAATTAGGCGTAAAGCATATTTGCACAAAAAAATGATGGATTATACATTCTGGGTAATTTACTGCAGCGCGAGCGGCAGCAGCAGCGGTGACGGCGGCGGCGGCGGCGGCGGCCTGCGGATCCTGAGGCCCTGGGAGCAAAACAAAAGCGCGGGGAATGAGCTTTACACAGTTTGGGACAATAGCGGCTGCGGTTCGGGACAAGGCGGCGACTAATTGGTTGCCCTCCCTCCATTGAGCCGCTTCGCCACGCTCCTGCCACCTTTTGTCCTGGGACCACTAAACGGCAAGGGCCCCGCGCCTGACGGACAGCTCCTCATCACCAGCGCCACAAAAGCCTCCACGACACACCGGCAAAAGAGAGGGCAAAAAAATATGCACGACCCCAAAAAAGAATTCAACAAAGTATGGTTTCAAAAAATATCTATATATATATATATATAAACAAAAGTGTAAACAAAGTTAAGTTGCAATATTGAAACTAAAATAATAAAAAAACACTTCACATATTAAAGCATAAATATACAAAAATTGAATAATGAAAGTGCATTTAATAAAAGAAAAGAGAAAAGCAGATGTTTGATAAGCTTTTTCCCTGCCTCATATTTAGATGCAAATCAGACTTTTACTATTTCTAAATTCCTTCTGAATAAAAATCTTCAATTTACAAATAAACTTGTGTAAGTAAGTGATTTTTAGTGTCAATAAAAAGTGCCTGCGCTGAGCCGCACGCCTCCCCATAATGGAGCCCTGTCAGGCTGTCAGGACAAAGCAATCAAACAGCCTCTTTCATTATCCAAATTGTCAATGTGTCACTTAGCCACATAAGTGTTATAAATTGCCAAATGCAGCGGTGGAAGCACACACAAAAATCCACAAATAAAAGCAGAAATATTTCAATAATAAAAACACACAGCGTACAATTAAAACCAAGCAAATTCCAAGTGATGAAAAGTCTTACCATTTAAAAGAGCTGTGTATTAGGGATGCTGCTCGGTTCCTGGTTAAAACAAGCATGCTGGCACTCTCGGCAGTGCACAGACTTCAAGCAGACTCCCACCACCATGTCAGCAACTATTCCACTGGGGGGCAGCACTTCCTTCTCACCGCAGCGTGCAAAGCGGACGGTGGGATCGGCGGATAACCAGCCACCGGCCCGCGCATTACTGGACCCTCTTAGACCTGCGTTTCTTTCACCCTGCGTCCCGAATGCGTCCAGAGCCGAGTGTGTTTTGCCTCCGCTGCTCCGTTCCCTGCTAGACGGTTCCCCCTCTGCACCCCTGCTACCAGCCCTTTTGTGTCCATGTCTTTTTCTTTTGATAAGTTGAAGGCGCGAGGGGAGAGAGCGCGCCGGGGCTTTCATTCGCGGGACATAAAGGTATTGCGGAGCGCGGCGTTTTTAAGAGTTGCCCCTTCTCCTTCTCCTTCTTCTGCTTCTTCTAACTTGGCTGAAAAATCTCAACGCAGCGGGTCGTCGCTCTCCGTGTCATTAATCCCCCCGAAACTTAGCTACGCTCCATTCAAGTGCGAGTCACACTAAATTAAATACAAAAACAAAAACACAAAAAAGCTGTCAGGGAGCAAGGGAAGAGGAAAAAGCCCAGAAAAAGGCGCTTCAGTTTTGGCCAGGATTTCTCCGAGGTTCTGTGAATCACCAGTGGATTTTTTTTTTTTTTGATGCTCGGAAAAATCAAATCCAGGAAGAGACAAAAAAAAAAAAGGGAAAATATATGTATCTGCGGGAAAAACCTGTCCTGGCAGCGTAACGACTCTTTCCAAATTCAACTTTCAAGCCTCAACTCTCTCCATTGAAAAGGCAACAAGCAACTCAGAAGTAAGACCTGCCAGACATTTACGAACCAACAAGCAGATAAGTTAAAACAATCGCAAAAATAGCAATAAATGATAGAAGCGCTGTGAGGTTTTCATGGGAGCTGGCAATAGAAAATTCACACCGGCCAACTGTGGCTTGAAGAGAGGAAGCCCACTCTTAAAGCCGTGATCCGAGCATCCACTAAACCACCGCTGTGAGCCTTTTAACCACAGCAGAAAAAAATGACTATTGATCTTCAAATGGCGATAATTGAAATGATCAAAAAGATTAAACAAAAAAATCAAGAATGCTGACTTACCATGTTGTGCTCCTTTTTGTTGTAAGTTTTTGTTTAAAAAAAAAAAAAATGTTGCTCAAAGATGCAGCATTGGCGGTGTCAGATTTGTGTAGCCGTCTTCTGATCGTATTACTTCCACAGAGCTGGTTTCCAATGCGTCTGAACTTTTTCCCTTTCTCTTTTATTTTGTTTGTGGTACCTAGCCTTTTTTCCCCTGCTTAAGACTTAAAAAGCCTTCAGCTCAGCAAAGCAGCACAAATTATCTTGCCACCTTGCTCAGCTCTGATGCTTTGGCCGCTAACTTTGGAAGGCCCTTTACTACTGCATCAAAATTAGCATTGTCAAAGCAGTTAATGAATATTAATATTGTATTTGTCATTGGAGCTGGCCCATTGCTGAACTCCAAGTCATCCATCAGGGACAAGATTAAGCACACAATTATTTCTGACTGACAGGGACCAAATCTGGAAGATTTTTTTTTTCCTCCAACAATTTAAAGAAAAAGACACAACATCATCTTAAAGTCCCTCCCATGAGACGACAAGATTAATACACTTTTAACGAAGCAGGGTTTCATGGTGCATTAACAGCGGGAACCTCAAGGAAAAAAGGAATTTCAAATAATATACTTGTAATTTTAACCGTTTTTAAAGAACGGAAAAATATATATTCCAGCTCATTTGGACAAAATTAGCCACAATCTCAGAAATCAAAGAGAATCCTTCTTTAGAAATATTACAGAATCCTTCCCTTTTCTTTTATAGAGATGAGGATTTTCACCTTTCTCAGCGCGCAGAGACTAAGATGTGGGAGCAGAGCCGTGAGAGGCGCTGGCACTAAATTTAACATGAAACATTGATTAAAACGTGGACCTCCAGCGCAGTGCGAGGAGAGCGAGGAGAGCGAGGAGAGCGAGGAGAGCCAGGAGAGCCAGGAGAGCCAGGAGAGCCAGGAGAGCCAGGAGAGCCAGGAGAGCCAGGAGCCCAGCGGAGCCCAGGACACAGCCCACACACACAGCCTGACGCCGGGAAGAGCTCCACAAGACGCCGGCTCCTCAGCGCCTCTCATCTGTCACACACCACTTATTCTCTCAACAAAACAACTCTGAACGCTTCATACGCAGCGTTTGACACACAAAATATTTGCCACAACCAGACAACCCTACCTGCACCTGTCTTTAAAAATTAAGCAGATGACACGCGTTTGCTTTTCTCTGCGTTCCCTCAACATCACACACTCTTACACATTCTTTTCAACAGAAAGCATTATTCCAGATTATTTAAGACAAATCTGTTCTCCCTCTTTGAGAGTTTTCTGATCAAATGGCGGGTAGCGGTTCCGACTGAAACATCAAGAAAACAGTCTTTCGCTGGCACTTTAAAGCTCATTTTCTCATGCACTTTTCACAGAAGGATAAATACAAACAAAGTGAAGGGGATTTGTGTGGTCAGCCGTGTGTGAATGTGCGACACCGCGGGAGCAGCTCCTCGGCCCGCGCCCTAACACCATTAGCTCCCCTCAGATGAGCACTTTAAACTGGGCTTTTGTTCCTGACGCTCTCCGCAGTCGCCGAGCTGCCGTCCGCTCACACACTTTTAGAAACTAAAGCCATAAGAAAATACTTTAAATCTAAAGTACAAAAACCGCCGCCGCCGCCGCCGCTCTCCGCATGAGCCAAACTAATATTTATCATTTAGTTTTTGCAGAAAAAATACAAGAAACAAGACAAGGAACTATATATATTACATTTAACATTTATAACAAAATTGTATAAGATTCAAGATTTACAGAAACCTATTGCCTTTATATTAATTTATACTTCACATTTTAAATATACATAAATAATTTAAAAAGTATTTAATTTCTGCATTTATATCTCATAATAGTAACATCAATCATTTAGTTTTTTTATGTGGTATTTTGAATAAAATATATTACATTAAAAATCTTAATTAAAATATTTATAAATATGAAATGTCTCCATAATAAGATGACTTGATCTAATAAATCTAAAGTCTGTAATGGTCTGTGGAGGCGGCGGCGGCGGGTCTCTCCTGTGAGAGAAGCCTCTGCAGCGTGATCACATCAGCTACACTCTCAAATTAACTGTACTTTGAAACGTATTGATCTGTTATTAAGACACAGTGAACTTGATGAAGAGAGTGCTGCAGGTGACTCGGGGACTTCAAAGTGTCGCAGCAGACTCATAAAACACACGGCTTTGATAGACTCTGTGGTTCGGAGAGGCACTATCACAGACGCCCGGTTCCGCCTGGTCCGGGTCCTCGCTCTGCGCCTGTGCTCCACAGCCGCACCACAGCCGCACCACAGCAGCACCACAGCCGCACCACAGCAGCACCACAGCAGCACCACAGCCGCACCACAGCCGTGCTGCCACAACAATATTCAATCTCACTCTTTTTACAAACAAGTTGAGTGTATAACACTGCAGACAGATCCCCTTTCTGATTCAACAAGAAATAATAAACCAACATACACCGAATATGAAATATGATGTCAAAACAACTACTAGAATGCGCCGGCCATCTAAGCGCACGGCATTAAAATTCAGTGCAGATAAGAAGGGGATTCTTCATGCCAAATTCGGCATGTAATAAGGTCGGGATGAGAGAGACAATGCAGAGCGATAGCGGCACCATTGTGTCGTGAATACATCCCCCGTCGCTTAAGGCAACTCTTCCTACTACATTAGTGCCGTGTGCTGCCAATCATGGCTGCCTTTTTTCACTTTGTGCCACTGGGTGGAGGTAGTACTTAATGTTTTCAACACCTAAATAGACTGAAGGCCGCTCCTCACTTTTAATAGGATCAGAAAATAAATCTTTTCCTGTTTGCATCATGCAGAAATCTCAGGTTCACCCTCGACTAAGCCGCTAACTTAGCAGCACGGAAGAAAATAAATATTAACGGCCAAATTAATCATGAGCGGCCGATGTGTGCGCTGGGCGCGGAGCAGAGCTGGGGCTAAGCTGCGCTGGTTTAATTAAGAGGCTAAAACAGATGACAAATGGAGACAGTTAAACATTTAATGTGCGCTTATCTCCCCTCATTTATTTAGCTGCACGGGAGAGAGTCGGAGTGGGTGGGTTTAAGAGTGATGCAAACACTGCCTTCTCTGCTGTGACAAGACATCAGCCATTTCCTGACTCTTCTTTTGACGTTTGGCAACTTAATTCTGTTTGATGGAGAACATGAACAAAGGCAACAGAATGCATACATGGAGGGTGTTTTTGAAATGTGTAAATACTAATGTACATTTAAGCACAAATTAGAGGGTTTCCACAAAGTGCTCAGCTCTCCTTCATTTCACCTGACACTGATTTCATTCTTTCTGGATGATCCCATTGTGTATGTGCTGCTGATGCACATTGCCGAGAGTCAATGTCAAATCCCAGCTCCAGTAGTCGTCCCGAGAAAAATACAGAACGAACAGTGCCCGCGGCGTACACATCCCTTTACTCAACTCACTTGCAATATTTCACCCAAAGTTATGGCTTCCTATGTGACAATGTTAAAATGAAAAACAAAAAATAGAAATAAATACAGCAAGGGGAGAGATAAAATGGGTGGCTGAGATAGGGCGGGGGCGGATGGGGGGAAGAGGGGAGAAGAGAGGAGCAGGAGGAGGAGTGAAAAAGCCCTGTGCCACGAGCATATATAAGAGAAACCTGCACCAATTAGTGCCGAGGAACGGCAGAGGGAGCACTCAAAGAGCCGGGCCTGGCGGCGGAGCTGTCATGTCGGCAGGATTGATCAACAGGCCTGCTATTTCTAATGGCATGTTGTCATGAAGCCGCAGCCATGGGGAGCCACCTGCCTGGTCCCACTGCTCCAGTGTGCAGGGTGGGGTTGAGTTGGGGGGACCATACCTATTCTGTGCCCATATATCTTTTACTAACTATTTGAAAACAGCCTGGCTTCCGCCTCCCACTCTCTGGCAGTCTACCTCGCCTATCCCTGAAGGTGGAGAAATACACTAGCACGCAGCAAAGCTCAGCCATTGTAAAAGCCCACAATAGAAACAGCCTGTGTGCTATAAAAGGAAATGAAAGGAAAGGAACAAAACAGCATCGTAATAATAATATCATTTGGACTTTGTTTGGTTATTTTCATCAATTCCACTGTCTTAAAAAGAAACATTTTTAACACAACAAATGAAAGCCTCAATCACAGAGATGGAAATGGCATATTACACGGTTGAAACCCTCGCCGAATTATCATCTGAAAAATAATGCATTTGATTCTTTATGAAAACGCTGTCAAGTAATCAGCAGACAATGACATCTCGCCGCCAAAACGCCATTACTGGAAAATCCTAATCAAACATCATCCTCAGACAGACATGGTCCTTCTCCGCACTTCAGAGCGACACCTACTGGCCGCTGTGTTTCCCCTTAGCCTTTAGCGGCTAAACAATAGCGGCCCTGCTAACAATATAAAGTCAAATAAAAGTTACAGAACTTGAGAGTTCAAGGTAGCGTGGCTACTTGGAGTGTGTGTCACGTACAGTTAACCTTTTTATCGGGCTCGCCTGTGGTCTCATCAGTCGATGAAATTCTTCGCCCGCGGCGGTGGCTTAGCCGAGGGACACGGACCAATAGAAAAATATTTCATTGTGTTAGCATTTCAAATGGCCGTGGAGGATGGTGAGGATGGTGAGGAGGGCATTTGGAGGGGCGGAGGGGAAGACGCTCGAGCCGATCGTTGCCAACAGAATTAATTGCCTGTTCGCAGAATAGCGTCCCTTATCCGCGATCCTTGGAGGCCGAGCGATAGCAGAGGCCACCTTTTTTGGTGTCTTCAAACGAACAGCGCTCAGGGGCACCGGCCACATTAGCGTAGGCCGCTTTAGGCCCAAATAATCAGGAGCAGTGAACCAAACTGAGCCCGCCACCCGCTAATTAAAAATGCAGACACCATTACGACTATACATTAACTGACTCTAAGTGAATGCAGACATTTGCAATAAGGTTTGAAATATATTTAATCGTTTATTAAAATATGTAGCAGAAGAAAAAAAACAAAGGCGCTTGGCTTAAAGCCAGCGTTCAATAAACGGCTCCAGATTGAGCGAGCTGCTGGTGCTTCGGAGCTTTTCTTTAAGCAGATTTATGTTCAGGCTCTGTTTCACATTGGCCAAACATATGCAATGACCCAAACTGTTCTGGGTGCATCTTTGGCCTCATCTTAATCTAACCTTTCTAATGCTCTCTGGCTTTTCAGAGTCAAAACAGCATTAAAAACGAGCATTGTTCGAGCAGAAGACGGAGGCCGCCCTGGGAGCCGCTGGAGAAGCAGCTGTTTCTGCTCCAATCAGAGCCGCAGACCCCACGGCGGAGGGGGACCGTCCCATGTTTGAGGCCGAGGCGTCCCTTCAGTCCAGGCTCCGTATCTTTGGACCCGGGCCTCGCCGCACGAGGGTCCATTTCATCCTCAGCAGATGGACCATTCGCAGCACTCCCATTACACGCCTCTCCTCAGCTCATTGTGGATTCAGTCAACGAAGTCAATCTTATTAACTTCCGCGCCGGTTCACACATGACATTTTCTTCAATTTTCTCGCCAACATCAAAAACATCAATTAGCAGCTCGAAAATGGGTAGGAGCGAATGACAGAGGCCGATAACGCCGGCTTATTTGAAGCCATGAGTAAATCTATTCTCCAGTTTTGAATGTGTTCATTACAATTGCATTTTCAAAGAGGACCTCCAAATAGCAAAGAAATTAAATTTATCTCCTAGAAATGGACAGAATTTTTTTTCCTTTCTCTACTCCTTTCTTTTCTTAATCCTGTGTCTATCTCTCTGCCTCAGCGGGTGACACAAAGCATTGTGGAGCTGCCTTGGCTTTTTCTCATTAGAACAGATCACAACTCTCAAAGCAGTTGAAAACCCACACTAACCTCCAGAATAACCCATAGATTTGGACTTAAAACGAGAAGACACCCCACTGGTGATCTACAGTTTAGTCAAAACATTCAGAAGATTCCACACTACTTTCAAAAATCAAGACGATACAAGACCGTTTCACAGAAATAATTGTTTACATTTTAATTCAGTAAAATAAACCTCTGGCCTTTACTCTCTTTCTGTCAAAAGAAAGAATATACCGTCTCGGCTTGTATTCCTGTCAAGCTAAAACATTTGTCCAAATCAATCGCTAATCCAGCCTTCTCCTGCCTTTAGCTACATCTGACCCAAACTTCCATTTAAAGTCCCATTTTATTCAGCTCCTCATTGATAATTTCCTGCCCGTGCACATCACAGCAACATCAAAACATGAAACTCGAACCCAGGCATTAACAAACTCTGCCGCTGTCACCGGGAGCATGTAACCCGATAGACCCCCGGCCGTAACCTTTAAGTAAAAGGCTATTTTTTGCTGCGTGTCCAAACATTGTCGGGCGGCTTCCTCACGGTTGAGTTACATCTCCAAGGGGCCCGAGCGCTCGCAACTCCAGCGGCCGCACAGAGAGACGGGCGTAATGCGAAAGGGGCTGGGGGTGGCACGGAGCGGGGCGGCTCACGTTGCGGCCGCGCATTGATTTCTGATCTTTTGACATTATTTAGTTGCTTGATATTTTCTCGCCCGTCTTTTATTCCATGTCACGAAAGACAGAAGTGTCCAAACAGGGAATGCAGCGAATATCTACTATCTGTCAAAAGAGCAGGCCTTTCCCGGCATTAAAGACCAGTAAATGCCCCGACGACGCGGTGCCGAGAAGCGCCCGGTGGAAATAGGGCTCTTTATAATGGAGGATAATCAGATTTCGGAGGTTGTTTGCCTTGGAGCTGAAGAGGAGATAAAAACACCTTCGACAACGGCCTGTAACTAATACACTCCCGGTCCACTGCCGTCCTGACCCCGGCCAGACCACAGCTGCAGTCAGGCACAGCTCGCAGAAAAATCACAGAAAACAAACACTTAGTTTAAATTAAAATATACAAAAAATATACAGAAAAATACACAAAAAAGTTAAAAATGATTGAATAATAATAATAATAATAATGAGATAAAATAGTATTAAATTGGTAATAATAAAAATAATACTAATGATAATAATAGTAGTAAAATAATAATACAAACATAATATAAATAAATAAATAAATACATTAACAATAAAAATAATCAACTATTCTTGAAAGATATTGTTTTTGTTGAGGTAATCATTATAGTTGTAATTATAAAAAAAAATATTGTATTTCCACATGCATTGGTAATAAAAAAAAAAAAGAATGATAAAAAAAAGACACAGTTGAACACAAAAAAGGATGTATAAAAAAATGTATTAGACGAAAAGTAGTAGTCGTTGTCATAGTGACGGCACAGCCCTCGTGGTGGCACAGTGGAGGTAATTTACAGTGTGAAACAGCATTGGATCCACCAGAATAGGAACAAATTGTGACCTAATTAGTAATAAATAAAATGTCACAGTCAGTTCACAATGTTGGCCTCTCAAAATACGCTTCGTTTCTCGGATAAACACTGCAGCTCTGCGTTTCATAACTGCAGCTTCTCTGAGCCAAGTTTAACCCGTTTACTGCCCGAGCTACACATGTAAACACAACACAAGCCGCGCACTTCTCGCGAGAACGCAGCGGCGGCGTAAGATTGTCGCAAACACAAGTGATCATGGCTTTACAGACGGATTTATCCCCGTCCCCCGCCACACAGCGTCAGATTAGATCCCTGTGAAAATGGTCAAATGCTGTTTATCTCTGAGTAATTTTTCTGCTGCAGATGATAGAGATTGGGGCTCTGGATGTGGCTCACACAACACAACACAACACAACACACACACACATTCTGTTGGCATGAAACCAGCCAGTCACCTCATTAACCCATTAGACGGGCCGCACAGAGGCCAGGAGACGTGATTTGAAATAGAGTGAAATGAAAAGTCAGGACAGCGCGTGTGTAATTACTCCACCTTGCTTGCTACCGGATGACTAATATTCATGATTTTTGCGTGCCGACATAAATGGACTTTCAATGAGACAGATTGTGTGGTCAAAACAATATGACGGGTTGTAAATATTCCAATCAAAAAGACATATGGGAAAAAAAACCCCTGAAATATAGAGTATTCTTGAGTATTCTCGCCAAACGCTAAAATTGCAAAATATATACTGTATTTAGGGTTAGCATACAAATAGCATATGACAACAATGAAAGGGCAAAGCTGCATTCAAAGTTTTTTCGTGTTTAATTAGAAGTACATTTTTGCCACCAGAGATGCGCAGTCGAATTCTGACATTTAGCAAAAGTAAATAAATAATGATTCATGTTTTTCTATCTCGACACCGTTGCGAAAAGCCAGTGGCCATATGGTGCCCAGGAGTGAAGCGCCGCTAATCCAGAGGGGGTCATTCTGAATACGCCCGGTGCATATTATTGCCCTTTCTCCTTTCTCTCGTCGTCGCCGTGTGTAAAGATATATATATATATTTGAGTATTTCGCCTTCCTGCTCCCAATAACTCGCTCTCCACTTTACCGCAGCGTGTGACCCCATTACTGGCCCTTCATATCTACCTTTCCAATTACTTTTAAGAGTTTTGGATTTACAAATTTGTGCTTTCATGTAGCGTGTTAGCGGATGAGCTGCTTCTGGCCATGAAAGGGGAGTTTTAATGAGTGAGGCTGAGGGTTAATTGGTTGGACTCCCATCCCCTGAGTCATGTGCCCCTATATGAAATTAAGTCTATTTCCTGGAGTTTCCCCGGACATCTTTAATAACAAACACTTCAGAGCAATTTCCCGCCAAAAAGGAGAGATGCAGATCGACTCCCGGACTGAGTTTTAATCAGTGCTGTGAGCCTCGTTTCATGTGTTATGTTCGTCGTGAGTTAAAACAACTGGATGACATGAGAAAGATAAGGCCTTTGACAAGACTTGAACAAGATCGCAAGTGGACAAGCCAAATGCAGCTGTCGATCTGTCCCAGGGCAGCTGTGGCTACA
Organism: Knipowitschia caucasica; assembly: GCA_964034765.1. Taxonomy (NCBI): domain Eukaryota; kingdom Metazoa; phylum Chordata; class Actinopteri; order Gobiiformes; family Gobiidae; genus Knipowitschia; species Knipowitschia caucasica. The sequence goes on along the minus strand of OZ035845.1, from coordinate 19,442,869 downwards.
CTAGTAGTTCACCACCAGAGTGTATGGAGTGAATGAATAATGGAAGTAATCTGTTTAAATAGCACATTTCACAGAGTAAGACCAGAAAAAGCACTTTACAAGGTTAGTGAGGACAGAAGGGAGACCCAAAACAATCCCATCGTCACCGTCCTTTGCTCACTCATTACCGGAGCACCTGGAGGAAACATACACAGGCAGAGACAGGTGCAAACTCCACACAGATAGGCCCTGTCTGGAGATGCAATCAAACCCATCTTTCCTTTTTGAGTGTCCAGAAAAACACAATATAAAACTGATGCCTTATTATCCTTGATAGATTTCAGACATAAAAGCATTAAAAGGAGGATTTTCCCAAATTTTAGGAAAGGGTTAAGGTTAGGATCTCCACTTTTTGAACTCTTGTATCACGCACGTATCACCGGAATGATTGACTGAGAAGACCGATAATCTTGATGATCCACCCGGAAGTAGAACATCCTCCTATATACTTTATAATAATATAATAAATAAATAATAAAATAAACAAGTTAATGGTGTCAACATTACTGCCCCATACAGGCCTATACTGCTGAGAACTGCTCCAGCTTCTGTCAAGCCTTAAGACATGTTACTGACTACATACAAAGCTATACCAGATAAATAACCCTAACCCAAACACAAGTTCTATCTGAAATACATCTGATTGGAATCATGCCTACAGAAGAAATCTGTGCAGTTTCACATTCACAAGCTGGAGAATGACAAACAGTAAATGTGTCTTTTTCCAAGCGATCCCAGAACCATGTGATTTTCCTTGTGTCCGGGACAATGACACCAAATAACACGCTCCTAATCCTTTTGCTATTGTTTTCAGCGCTGTTACAACGATGCCACAATGACTTGATCACGGCTATTGATTCGACACACACACACACACACACACACACTATGATATACCACAAACTACTGGGCCCTTCACTTGCCATTAGGAACCACATGAAGCGAATCAACCCAGACCGCAGACCTTGTAATCAACACTGGTGTAATGTGTAAAGTTCAATGTCTTGCTCAAAGGAGGGAGGGGGGGGGGGGGGTAGTCAGCGAGGCGGGAGTGTGGGGGGGCGACTCCTGACAGCGTAATCACGGGTTATCGCCACAATGCAGCGGCCGGCGCACTTCAACGCTAATTCAATCCATCTTCGTTTCCAAAGAGTGCGGCCTCTGCTCTTGATGGATAGTTATCATTAGAGGTTGACAAAGCGCTGGAGCGGCCTGGGCGGGACAGGAGGGGGGAGACAGGGGGGTGAGGCAGGAGGATGTGTCCTCTCAGATACACGCTATTGCCCCGGGACAGCAGGATTATATATGACATGGGGCAGGACAGAGAGGGGACACGTTTGGGGTCAGATGGGATGGCTGCTTCTATAACTGTGGCTGGATGTGGAGGAAAGGTACAAGATTCTGAGACTAAGTGATGCTAGAAAAGAAATGATTCACTGTAAGAAGATTGGTTCACAGCAGAATAGAAAGTGATTCAGACATAATATACTTCTGAATACCTCGCATTTAATTTATAGACAACATGTTCGCTGATAGAGCAATATCACTGTCCTCTGTCACACACACAGAGAGACACACACACACACACACAGACACACAGACACACACATCTTCAGAGTGGACAGAGTACGTGTGGGAAGTCATGCTCCGTTTGGCTCAGCGTGACCCCTGCACACAGAGAGGCGATGGTTCGACTCACCAGCCTTTTATAGCACGCTGCTCTGACCGCTGACAGACGTGCACACACACACACACACACACACACACACACACCCGTACACACACACGCACACACACACACTGGTGCAGACTTGGGCACCGCTTGCAGCCAAACACTGAACCACAGGCTGCGATTGAGGCCGGCTGCTGCGCTCCTCTATACTTTCAGGCTATATATTCAGGCCACGCTGGGTTGTATATCTTAATTATGTGCTCTGCCTCGTATCCTAAAAGAAGGGGTGACAGAGGCAGCTCGTCAGACACAGAAGCAGCAGTAGGCTGCTGAAATGAGGTCCTCCTGGTCTTTATGGGGCCTCCAGCTCTGGCCACTGCATCATTACACCACTTTGGCCTGGACAAAAACACTGCCGCCGTCCTTCCCTCTCTCGCCCAGTACACAACCCAAAGGATCCTGTCGGTGGTGTTCCTTCGATGAAAGCTTTCAAAACAAACTCGAAAAACTTTTCAGAGCAAAAAGTGTCAGCGGAAGGCTATAATGAGAGCTGGTTCAAAGGTATATAGGGGGACACAATGTGATTATCTCTTTGTCTCCACACAGGTTAGAACTTCAGGGGTCAGCACCAGCTGATGCCCAACACAAACACACTTATGCAGCTATTTTCAATGACTCAGAGCATCGATTGTGCTCAGTGACCCGGCAGAGGCTAATGTGGCCTCAGTGATAGCCCGGCCCAACAGGGAGCTCAGTCCCAACCCGCTCGCCCTGTCCATCAACCAGGAGGGGGTGCTGCTGATGTGCTGTGCTGCGGCCTTTTGCCTATAGCACAGAGAAGCAGGGGAGGATTTGTTTGCTTGGTTTCTTGTATAATAGAAGGATTTAACAGCTTTTCTGACACCTGGAGTTGTCGACACTTCCTCAAAGACACAGACGCACTATGTTTTACTGTCTGAGCGAGCGCAGAGAGGTTCACAGTCAGGTGATGCGGCTGCTTGAATGCATAAGATTCTCCGACTTGTAAGCTCTTGTTCTGTTGGCTCATTGTGAACAGTGAAAGGGCCGGTTACATCTTTCGGCCTCAGCACAGAGACACAGATCATCTGAGGCTTATTTGTACACATTCCTAATGTGCTGCTTAACAGAGATATTGGGAGTAATGGTGGTGCTGTGGTGGATAGTACACACACATGCAGACTGGCTGGCCTGCTTGCAGACCCTGCAGTTTGTTTAGCAACACTCCTTTTGACGACGCCCGAAGGGTGCAATTAAACCCAATTAGAGCCTGTCAGTTTTATTAAGAGGCACAGACTGGCCAGGCTTGGGGCAGTGAGGGGAAGAGGAGGGAGAGACAGGGGAGGGAGGAGGAAGAGTCTCCAGCACCAAGCTACTGCTGCTGTAAGGAGTCATAACAGCTTAGAGGAAACTGGTGTAAATATGAAATATGCCAAAATCTAAAGTGACTGAGTCCAGAGCCAGGTCAGTTCAAATACATGCATGTCTGATAACGCTGCAAATATTGCTTAAGAGAAATGTACAGTTCATGGATCAGATGCTCAGAGGGCATGAATGGATGACAAAAGCTTGTCTATAAATATTCTGTGGAGTGAATGGGACATGTGTGGATGCAGATGTCACAAAGCCTTTTCGGAAGGGGGTTACAGGCTGGAAGAAGAGCAGTTATCTGTGCCTGCCCTCATACATTAATGTGTCACTGAATAGAGCAATACAGCTGGTGTGGAACAAAAACTGCAGCATCGCTTTCATCAGCAAATCAAAAAAGAAGAACGCAAATGAATGTATCATTTTCTCGCTCACAATTCCTTTTCCGTCGACCCCTCGAACAGAGATGTTTACAGATAGCTATCATTCACCCTCTTTCTCACATTTGTACTTGGACATGATTCAAAAGACAGGGTCTTTTCATCTCTACTCTCGCTGTGAGGAAATTTGCTCCTTAATGGCTTTCAAAACAGGAAGCGCAGACAATCAAAAAAAAAGAGAGAAATGAGAAGAACGTTTTGCTCCCCGGTCCCCTTCAGTCAATGCAGAGCTAAGTGCTTCTGCAACTACAGCCAGTGCCAAGGTTGCCAACTGTGCCAGTCACACTGACCTCCATCTGCAGGCAACTTGATAGCATCTCCACTGCAGCGCACTCCTGAATGGGCGCGCTCACTCACACTGCTGTCTGAATGCCATTCAAGGCTCAGTCTTGGAATTGTGTTTCGAGTTTGTGAGCTATTGTATTCTTTGTTCACAGCTGCTGTGTAAAAAAATCCTTTATCACAAAACAGAATACTAAAAGGGTTGTATTGGAGGAATGCACACAGGAATACATTACTGCCAATGTGCAAATCATTCCACTATCAGGCAAATTAGAACCGATTTTACACAAGTCTTTATCAGTGACCTCAGAGCAGGGAGGGAGGGTGAACTGCTATGGACCAGCTCAAATTACTCCTTTCAATGGTTTGTTGCCAAGCACTAGGCTCACTATTTTAATAGTATATGTAGGTGTCTGTTTACTCATGTTGTATTCATAATTCCGCCTCCTGCAGGGCATCTGTGTCCACTGAGTGCCCTTGAACATGCCACGAGTAGTCTTTCTGCGCCTCAACTAAAAAGAGACCTGAAAGACAGATACACACGCTTCCGCACAGTTGGATAAAACAAACCTTAACCACACAACTCAACCTCACCAAAGACAGAGCAGTTTTTCAAAAGATGTTCAGAAGAGAGCTCTTTTTCTCTCTCTCTCCTCGTGCTTTGCTGTTTGTCTCCCTGGGTAAAACAAATGCATCATTTTTCAAGAAAAAAAAAATCTTTACTCCCTGCCCTCCCTCCCATTGTGCCATTTCCGTGTATGGAAGTGTTCCCTGCAATTGATTTTTACGCATCCAGGGCCCTACCCAGCACCAGGCGCTTCCTTGCCGATGTCATCTCCCTGCGCCTTTCTTCTTTTAACTGTGCTTCACTCCTGTGGCTTAATGTACAACTGCAAAACTAATACTGGAAGAGAGGAGCACAGGGGAGAAACTATATGCATGCTCAAAAGTTTGGGATCCTGTGTTCTTTTTGCTGCAGATGAAGAACATGCAGACCGTTCAAAGGGGTTTCTATCGCCACTGTATCGGCCTGAACAGGACAGTCCTATAACTGCCTCGGACATCCACCTCATCAGAGAACGTTGAAGGCCTTACATCACCGTGTGTGCAACGCCTGAGGAGACTGTCAGTGTGTATCTTAGCCCTAAGCACCACTGTTCAAAATGTAAATAAACATTCAACCAACTATTTATGGGTAACACATCGCACCTAGTTAATTTTTTGTATCTATACGGGTTAAATGGATCAGCATGTAAAGAACAAAATAAGTTTCAATGATGATGAAGGATTTTTGACTAATTGACAAAGCATCTCTCTGGTTTGTTCTCCAAATCCGACGGCCCGCTGTGATGTGTGCCTGTGTCCACTGGGGGCTACAATTAGTCCATCAAACTCAATCCAATATACTGCTGCTGCTGCTGCTGCTGTCTGTCCAATCTCTTTCTCCGGTGCAGGGATCTTCCAAAAGAGACAGGCAACTTGTAAGACTAGGGGGAGCTGGCCTTTGATGTGCCAGGTTGTGCAGAGACCTCCTTTTTGCTCATATCAAGGCAAAGGAGATATAACAATTAAAATGGCTGGCTGACACAGCAATACACAGCTGCATGTGCACCCTGGACCTGGGCCCTTCACGGGTTAAGAGAGCAGAGGGGCTCTCAGTGGCTGATGAAGCAACTTGAAGACACATGACAGTTGAGAAGTGTTCTTTAGGCCAGAGCTGTAAATCTGTCTCCCAGCGTCTCCTGTCCTCTGATTGGCCGGCCATGTTTCCGTCTGTGTCTGTCTGTTAAAAGTGTTCTAGCCTGTAGCAGTAGTGCAGCATTTCCTGATCTGTCACTCAGCACAGAAACGAGTCTATTAGGCATTACACAACACAAGCATCTCCACATGCCACTGGACGGGGCAGAGCCACACGCCTGTGGATTGAAACTTTAATTCATGCTAATTATCTTTTATTATTTTGATACTGTTCACAGACAGTTTTTACTGCAACAGGTGTCTGGAGAGTTTGTCAATTGACGAGAGAATGGCCAAATTAACGTATGCGTGTGAGAAAACAATAATACTATCAGAGATGCATCTATGGTTGAATTGTTTGTGTATCCATTTAAAATAAATACTGCTACACACATGTTGTTGATGAAAAGCCAACTATTATCAGAAAGCCTAAAGATTACATGATCTCTTGCAATAGAATCAAATCTTTGCAAATCTCCCATGACCCTGTGTGGATGTGAGCCCTGGCCGGCTGCAGCAGAGGCCCAGCGGTTCAGATACGCTGCTGGGACGAGTTACACAGTGTAAGACACTGCTCCACTTGTGTCTGTGCTCTGGTGGGACTGTGGCAGACAGCCAGGTAATTACACAGCACTGAGTCCACAGTAGAGAGAGTGACCCCCCTTCTCCACACACACACACACACACACACACACACACACTCATAGCACAACATTTATTTACATGGGCTGAGCACAGATCACACAGCCCCACCTGCACAAGCCATTCTCCTCCATCTGAACACAAGGAGCACATTATGTCGAGGAGGATTAGAACGACTCCGGCCTGACCTACTGCAGACGCACTCGGCCTGGTGTGCCTGAATTTACTGTTGGAGGTGACGAGTGTCCACAGTTTAAACAGGTGTGTGCTTATGCAGATGCGCCGCAGCAGCATGTGGTTTGCATTAGACTGGCTCGGCTCGAGCCAAGAGGCAGTCTCTGCAGAGCAGCAGCAGGCCTCACATGTCATCTGGGGCCACTGATCCATTTCCTCTTAATTCCCACAACACAGGAAAAGGAAGAATTCCATTCTTAAAAATGTCCAAAAGGTACACGCGTGGATAAACTATTTAGACATACTCTGCCACACATTTCAAACAAAAACATAAGGTGCAGTGGATCTGCTGTCCATTGGATGTGTGTGGTTCATTGTGTATCAGATGTTGTTATGATGCTATTGAACAGCCCACTACAAACACCTCAAGCCAAAAGCCATGTTGCAAATGTTTACTCTTCAGCACAAGAGTCAACACAACAGACGCCGCTTTAATGGCTCAGTCCAGACTCCTCCGTCTACATCGACTTCTTTCATGTAAAGATAACTCAAAGCCACAACTATTTTGGGAATTGTAAAGACAGGTGTGTTGTATAATTAATGAGACTAGTGATTCATTTTTATTTGTTTTGATAGTTTAAAATATGTTCTTTGAGCACACATTTTCTTAAAGTGACACTCGAACAGCAAGACAAGCAGTAGCCCTGAGAAAACAACGAGGAAGTCATGCTTTAAGAAGGCGGGCGCTTTTGTCTCCTTCATGTTAGTTATCCCGGACTATTCTATAGAAAGACTGCCATGCGTCGAACGCCACTCAGAATCAGCCGCTGCTCACGCTTCCAGCAGATTTAGGCACAGCTCGCTACACACCAATCAGCCTGGGCCAACCACTCACTTGTCTGCCGTTCCAACGCAAGATGGAGACAGCGCCAAAAGTTCCAATTAAAATATCCATTTGTGATGCCTATGCAGCAAAAAACGGGGGGAAAGAGGGACAACGCTGTGGGCCTTTTCTGATAACGTGGGGGAAAAAATAGTACAAAAGCTACCAAAAGGACGCGCTGGAGCTTTATGAGTTTGCTATATCCACAAAGTAAAAGCTGTGTGTGTTTGTGTGTGTGCGGAGGAGCGTGCGCGTTCTTGTTATGGAGGAACAGAGCATGTCGCAGATAAGAGGGCGCCGGCGTTCAAAGAGAGGCGCGGCGGTAAAGTGCACACCGATCCGACATCATCGCCTCACACTGTCCCTTAATGAGCGGAGAGCGAAGTCTCGGTGTCCGCCGCTTCTGCTGCTGTCTCACTCCCATCACGCTTTCCCGGGACTCTTTTTTTTTTTATTATTCAAATCTCACAAACTGTCACACATCCCGTCTGGCCGCAGCTGTTTATCTCACTCCGGGAGGATGTTAACAAGACAAATGAATGAATAAATACACAAATAATGCGTTTAGGTAATGTTAATAATGTATGAAATGGAGGATGCGTTTTGACAGTAGCGCTTGCCGAGAAGGATTTTTCCACAACTTTGGTGACAGCCTTGTTTATTCTTTTTACCCAGCATGCATTTCTTCCCTGCAATTTTCCTGCGAGTTGATATGCGGCCAATTCCACATCTCCAGGATAAGAAAGAGTGCAATGACATATTACTTTAGACTAGCAGCAGAGATGGCGTCAAAAAAGGGAGCCATCCTGAACGATCATTCTTCATTTTGAGCTTTCCGAGGCTTATAGACGCTTACGGTACGTCCTGCTACAGCGTGACGGAATATTGGGATTATTACAAAGCTTTTCTCTGCACATACAGATTTATATACCTGCGCTGGAATCACCTCCCTCTAAACAAAACCGTCCCAAACTTCCCGGACTATAAAACAACACAAAGCAAAAAAAAAAGCTCAAAGAATCTGGCTGGGTGTAGTGAAGAAGCCTCATATCAAATTTGTTTTTTTTTTTGTCTCCCTCCTCATGCAGAGACAAAAGCGAGGCCTGCATCTCAGACATTGTCGACTACACAGACTTTAGAAGATGGGGAGAGGAGGGGAAAACGCATATAACAACATGCACATCAAAACCGGAGCCAAACAAATCCCACAAAAGTTCAGATAGGTCTTTGCCGGAGCGGCTGCGGTAGAACAAAACCGAATAAATTGGAAGGGAGGGGGGGGTGTATCGTGTTGTGTCCAAACCCAGAGAGGAATATGTGAGTAGGGTGACAGAGGAACGCAAGCCAGACAATGTTTAGCCGTGAAAACTCCAGAAGCAAAGCCCTCACGTCGGGTATAAGGAGAGCGAATCAGAAAAGGGGAGCTTAAGTGCTTGCAAGAATCACTGAGAAAGCAAAGCACACATTTGACTGAGACAGGGAACTCTTCCATAGCTGGAAATTGTTCTTCAGGGAATTTAGCCTGGATTGTTTTTTCTGCAACTTTCCACACTCTCTGTCCTACAAAAATCCTATCACCGACACCGCAGAGGCCTGTCCGCAGTTATCGATATTGCCCTAAAGTTGATTTTGGATTTGCTTGCTTGAAAAGTAATACATACAAGTCGCAAAGCTGGGAAAAGCAAAACAAATCGTATGTTTTAGGTGTGGCTTTGAGACGGGCTTTAGATGTCAACACGAGAAGCACATAAAGTCCCAGAATGTGAATCCGGCTCAGATGTGTTCCAAAAAATATTTGGCTGGAATAGGACAAAAGAGCTTAAGGGCAGGTCCCTGATATGAAACAGCAGCTAAAACGATCGGTCGGAAATTTACTGTCTTAAAAATGCACAACAAACCGGAACATAGAGCTGCATTGTAAGAGATTAAAGGTGATGTCAGCAACCTAAAGTGTTTTTTTTTTTTTTAACTAAGGTATATTTCTGAACATGGGACACGGTACTATTATGTACAGAAAGATTTTTTTAACAATAATATTTTATTGTCAGCAACCAATTGTCAATATTTTTATTTTATTATTACTATATATTATAAGGGCGACAGTGGCTCAGTTGGTAGAGCATTGGCCTTTGAGCCTGAAGGTCGTGGGTTCGAGCCCACCATAAGACCTACTTCACGACTCCCACTGATGACTGCTGTTGTTGTGTCCTTGGGTAAGACACTTAACCCCACTTTGCCTGAAGCCCCCACTGAAAGACCTCAGCTCCTGTGGATGCCGCACCTGCAGGAGGATCAGTGAGGGGCTGGTGCTCTGTGGACTGGGTGCAGCTCTAACTGCCACCCCCCTGACCCAGAAATGGATTAAGGGGAAGAAAATGGATGGATGGATTTTTATTATATGTCCAGGACTCCCTTGAAAAATAGGTTCTTAATCTCAATGGGACTTGCCTGGTTAAATATAGGTTCAATATAATACAAAAAACTTAAAATATTCCATCACCTTAGCATAAATACAACCAGTAAGATTTGCTGGAGGAGAACAGTTAAACCAATGACAACTGACCTCAAGGATTTGAATTAATTTTGACCAATCAGAAAGCTGCAGGGGTGAGCATGGGCGGGTCTTCAAAAAGTTTCACACTCTCTCTTCCCAACAAGTAAGAAATAAGTGCTTCAGCCCAGTACAAACAGTACACAACCTGAAATTATGAATGGTATATGCTTTCAGACAAGTTTGGTTGGTAGCGCTTATTATTTATTTTCCCAAATCAATTTACAATGCAAATCAAACAGGCTTGTGTACACATATGTTTCTACAATAACAGCCCAGAGCCAAAAACCACTCCAACTCTCAAAGTCACCTCAGGGACTTCCTCTTAATCACTTCACCTCGTTTCCCAAAGTTCACTTCCAAACTTCCCGAGAAATCAAGAAGCAATAAAACAAGCCCAGTTAGTGCGATAAAAAAAAAAGGTGTTATAATCTATGGCTTTTAGAGTGGAGCGAGAAGAAGACACGGAAATGATCGATAGAGAACTTCTGGAGATGGATATTGTTCATATAAAATTACTTGAGAAAAGCAAACAAAAAGCAACCAATAATCGTTAAAAAGGCAAAAAGAAAGTCTTGTCGTACTGAAAGAGAGAGTGTGCATGTGTTTGAACAGACAACAACCAGATGCAAATTGTGGCAAGACAAAAGTAACATGTGGTTTTTAGAGTACTTAAAATACATGATAAAACGGTGATCATGCAAGGCCACGATTTTCATTAAAGCTCGGGTATGTAACTTTTTATGCTAGTACATGCTGTTGGTCCCGACAGAACAAGACCATTACAAAGCATGTTCTCTTTGCACACTTGTAAGAAAGAGCCCTGTGAGTCCCTATGTGAGGCTGAGAGCTGATTGGCTGAGGGCTGATTGGCTGAGGGCTGATTGGCTGAGGGCTGATTGGCTGAGGGCTGATTGGCTGAGTGAGGGTCCTCTCTTGTCTCTCTTTGAAAAAACTGATCGAAAGATAGAGATATTATTGTTTTTAGAGCTAGAAATGTGTTAGATGGATTTGATTATGTCTTTTTTGTGGTTTAAAAGTTATGTACCCCAGCTTTAAGTAGACGCTTTTTGAACTGTCTGGCTGTCACAATTCCATATGTTTCTTTAATTCAGAATGCTTGTGACAGAATAAACTAATGGTGATGTATTTAACAATGTCCGATCGTCAATAATTAGAAAATACAGACAAAACCGTAGATATTTGCACATTCCTTGATTACAATATTTACACAAAAAGCCAAGAAGGAGGAGGAGGAGGAGATTTAATTTGTTGTATAGTGTTAAGTTAAGGGCCCCCTCTCCCTCAGTAAAAAAAGGCCCATTCCATAACTCCAGTCAA